>CP137678.1:31497035-31599657 GCA_037976565.1 Mesocentrotus franciscanus | reverse complement strand
AAGTGCTATGACCACTATACCAAAATAATCCCCATAGACATTACACGTGAACGAAAATGGAATTCTCAAATCCCATTTGCAAGTGAAATATGAGCATGATCGGCATCTAATCGAAAAATAAGGGCACATTTGTGATAACTTATTGTCTGTCAACTCCTGATATGCAAATTCAAATTTTGAGTTCGGAGGCCATTATGATGACGTCATGAGTTAATTGAGGATCAGATGAGACATTAAATCATATCTCCGACTTATAATCTATCCAAATATGAAAAAAGAATTGGGAGTTTCCATCCATTCTGAAGAGTTACAATGAATTTTGTATAGGCATGTTTTTGCCCATATATGCTATGTATTACAAGAGCTCGCGCGCACGTACATTTATCTTGAATGGACGCTCATCTTGTTATTAATGGTCATAAAGAGATAAACATGGTATCAAATTGTTCGAAAAAATATGGAAAATATCATGAAAGAAAAAAAAATGGCGATTCTATGTTGTGTAATGGTGTTACGCGCGAAAACGCGCGCGCATGTGCGTGTGCGCGATTTTTTTATAAAATGCTTAAAATGGCCTGAAACGTATGCAAAATGAATTTGAGACGATTTTGGCATTTTGAAAATTTTGCGCGCGCGTTGACGCGCGGACGTACAATGCGCGCATGTTTTTGACCTGAAATTGACTGGACGGATATTGACCTTGATCATGATAAATATGAGTGAGAAATGATTTTCCGTTATGAAGATATGATCATGAGTTGATTTTCAGAAAATTTCACAAAATGGCGCCTAGATGACGTCATCAGTCAAGGTCAAGGTTGAAAACCTTACCTTGTTTTCTCCATATGCCTATACATATGTGTGCCAAATTTCAAGACATATGATTGAGCCATTTTCAAATTATCTTGCTAACAAAAAAGTGCTTGGAAATAAGAAAAATAAAGAATAATAATAACTAGACATATAATACTTGTTAATAACAAGTATAGGTGGGCTGTTCCAAGTACATGCCACACATGTTTAGTGACATACTAAGTAGTTAAGAAAACATTGGCATGATTTGATTTTTTGAAATAATCCTCTTATTCAGGTCTATTAGTGTGCCAAATTTCTAGTCTATACGATGCATGGTTTTAGAGAAACCATGTACAGTATATTTGACCTTTGACCCTCAAATCTAAATATCAAAATGAAATATGCATTTTCTAGATTTTGTTTTTTATAAGAAATCATATCTCCGACTCATACTCTATCCAACTATGAATAAAAATTAATACACGACAAGGACTCAGATTTCCCATAGGGTTGTACTCAAACGATTGACATTTTCTCCCATAGATATAACACGCAAAATTAGGCATTTTATTACATTGTTTGTGATTGTATATGATAATATGTTATAATAGTCGAAGAAGATCATAAAATCAAATTTAAAACGACGGCAAAAAAAAAAAAAAAAATTGACCCACCAGGAATCGAACTTGGGTCGCCGGAATGGGAGGCAAGTGCTATGACCACTATACCAAAATAATCCACATAGACATTACACGTGAACGGAAAATGGAATTCTCAAATCCCACTTTGCAAGTGAAATATGAGCATGATCCCGGCATCTGATCGAAAAATAAAGGGCACACTTGTGATAGCTTATTGTCTCAGCTACAACATACTCAAAGCTCAGCGAAAACAAAACTAAAACGACGGAGATATTGCTCGCGAAAGACGGGAATGTAGAATCCAGTTTTGAAAAAAGTCATGTCCCATAGAGAATACACGCAAAATGTGAAAAATTGACATGCCTCCTTTAATCGCAAAAATACGCCATGATGCCTTTGTCAAAATGAAAATCGTGATACTGCATTTGTAGAGAATTGTCTCAGCTAGAACATATCAAAATTTGGAAGAAAATCGATCAATATTTACAGAGATACAATCAATTTTCCAAAAATATGCTGACGTCATAATATGCAAATTGAAATTTTGAGTTCGGAGGCCATTATGATGACGTCATGAGTTAATTGAGGGTCAAATGAGACATGAAATCATATCTCCGACTCATAATCTATCCAAATATGAAAAAAATTGGGAGTTCCCATCCATTCTGAAGAGTTACAATGAATTTTGTATAGGCATGTTTTTGCCCATATATGCTATGTATTACAAGAGCTCGCGCGCACGGACATTTATCTTGAATGGACGCTCATCTTGTTATTAATGGTCATAAAGAGATAAACATGGTATCAAATTGTTCGAAAAATATGGGAAATATCATGAAAGAAAAAAATGGCGATTTTATGTTGTATAATCGTGTTACGCGCGAAAACGCGCGCGCATGTGCGTGTGCGCGATTTTTTAAAAATGCTTAAAATGGCCTGAAACGTATCCAAAATGAATTTGAGACGATTTGGAGCATTTTGAAATTTTGCGCGCGCTGACGCGCGGACGTACGCATGCGCGCGTTTTTGACCTGAAATTGACCGGACGGATATTGACCTTGATCATGATAAATATGAATGAAATGACTTTTCGTTATGAAGATATGATCATGAGTAGATTTTCAGAAAATTTTACAAAATGGCGCCTAGATGACGTCATCAGTCAAGGTCAAGGTTGAAAACCTTATTGTGCTTTGTTTATATGCCAATACATATGTGTGCCAAATTTCAAGGTATTTGATTTAACCATTTTCAAGTTATCTTGCTAACAAAAAGTGGGTCGAAATAAGAAAAATAAACTAGACATGTAATACTTGTTAATAACAAGTATAGGTGGGCTGTTCAAGTGCATGCCACACATGTTTAGTGACATACTAAGTAGTTAAGATAACATTGGCATGATTTGACCTTATTTTTGAAATAATCCTCTTATTCAGGTCTATTAGTGTGCCAAATTTCAAGTCTATACAATGCATGGTTTTAGAGAAACCATGTACAGTATATTTGACCTTTGACCCTCAAATCTAAATATCAAAATGAAATATGCATTTTCTAGATTTTGTTTTTATAAGAAATCATATCTCCGACTCATACTCTATCCAACTATGAATAAAAAATTAATACACGACAAGGACTCAGATTTCCCATAAGGTTGTACTCAAACGATTGACATATTTCTCCCATAGATATAACACGCAAAATTAGGCATTTTATTACATTGTTTGTGATTGTATATGATAATATGTTATAATAGTCGAAGAAGATCATAAAATCAAATTCAAAACGACGGCAAAAAAAAAAAAAAAATTGACCCACCAGGAATCGAACTTGGGTCGCCGGAATGGGAGGCAAGTGCTATGACCACTATACCAAAATAATCCACATAGACATTACACGTGAACGGAAAATGGAATTCTCAAATCCCACTTTGCAAGTGAAATATGAGCATGATCCCGGCATCTGATCGAAAAATAAAGGGCACACTTGTGATAGCTTATTGTCTCAGCTACAACATACTCGAAGCTCAGCGAAAACAAAACTAAAACGACGGAGATATTGCTCGCGAAAGACGGAATGTAGAATCCAGTTTTAAAAAAGTCATGTCCCATAGAGAATACACGCAAAATGTGAAAAATTGACATGCCTCCTTTAATCGCAAAAATACGCCATGATACCTTTGTCAAAATGAAAAATCGTGCAGACTGCATTTGTAGAAGATTGTCTCAGCTAGAACATATCAAAATTTGAAAGAAAATCGATCAATATTTACAGAGATACAATCAATTTTCCAAAAATATGCTGACGTCATAATATGCAAATTGAAATTTTGAGTTCGGAGGCCATTATGATGACGTCATGAGTTAATTGAGGGTCAAATGAGACATGAAATCATATCTCCGACTCATAATCTATCCAAATATGAAAAAAATTGGGAGTTCCCATCCATTCTGAAGAGTTACAATGAATTTTGTATAGGCATGTTTTTGCCCATATATGCTATGTATTACAAGAGCTCGCGCGCACGGACATTTATCTTGAATGGACGCTCATCTTGTTATTAATGGTCATAAAGAGATAAACATGGTATCAAATTGTTCGAAAAATATGGGAATATCATGAAAGAAAAAAATGGCGATTCTATGTTGTGTAATGGTGTTACGCGCAAAAGCGCGCGCATGTGCGTGTGCGCGATTTTTATAAAATGCTTAAAATGGCCTGAAACGTATGCAAAATGAATTTGAGACGATTTGGAGCATTTTGAAATTTTGCGCGCGCATTGACGCGCGGACGTACGCATACGCGCGTGTTTTTGACCTGAAATTGACCGGACGGATATTGACCTTGATCATGATAAATATGAATGAGAAATGATTTTCCGTTATGAGGATATGATCATGAGTTGATTTTCAGAAAATTTCACAAAATGGCGCCTAGATGACGTCATCAGTCAAGGTCAAGGTTGAAAACCTTACCTTGTTTTCTCCATATGCCTATACATATGTGTGCCAAATTTCAAGACATATGATTGAGCCATTTTCAAATTATCTTGCTAACAAAAAAGTGCTTGGAAATAAGAAAAATAAAGAATAATAATAATAAAGGCAATTTTAACGAAAACATAAGGTGGTCTGTATTATATACAGCCCACCTAATAAAACAATTTTAACGAAAACATAAGGTGGTCTGTATTATATACAGCCCACCTAATAAAGAATAAATAAATAAATAAATAATAAAGGCAATTCTAACGAAAACATAAGGTGGTCTGTATTATATACAGCCCACCTAATAAAGGCGATTTTAACAAAATTATAAGGTGGTCTGTATGATATACAGCCCACCTAATAAATAAATAAAGGCGATTTTAACAAAATTATAAAGTGGTCTGTATGATATACAGCCCACCTAATAAATAATAAATAATAATAATAAAGGCAATTTTAACAAAATTATAAGGTGGTCTGTATGATATACAGCCCACCTAATAAATAATAATAATAAACTAGACATGTAATACTTGTTAACAAGTATAGGTGGGCTGTTCCAAGTGCATGCCACACATGTTTAGCGACATACTAAGTACTTAAGATAACATTGGCATGATTTGACCTTATTTTTTAAATAAACCTCTTATTCAGGTCTATTAGTGTGCCAAATTTCAAGTCTATACAATGCATGGTTTTAGAGAAACCATGTACAGTATATTTGTCCTTTGACCCTCAAATCTAAATATCAAAATGAAATATGCATTTTCTAGATTTGTTTTTTTTATAAGAAATCATATCTCCGACTCATACTTCAATTCAATTCATTTATTTCATTCTCCATAAAAAACATTGAAACATACAAACATGAAATACATGATATACAGATAAAAGATCGATTACAAGAAAAATACAAAAGGAAGGAGCAAACAAATTTTATGGGAATATGGGGTTATCAAAAAGGGCAATTAACCTTATGAACGTCAACCCCTTAAAAAGGTATACACTGTAGTGATTGAGAAAAGAAAAAAGGAGGAAAAAAAAGCAGAGAAAAACCTGAACCCCAATACAAAAGAAAAACAAAGGGAAGTAGAAGGGAAGGGGAGGGGGAATACATAACAAAGTGCATTTACTAAAGCCTTACGTCATTTAATTTGAGATTGAGTACAATGATACTCTATCCAACTATGAATACAAAATTAATACATGACAAGGACTTAGATTTCCCATAGGGTTGTACTCAAACGATTGACATTCTTCTCCCATAGATATAACACGCAAAATTAGGCATTTTATTACATTGTTTGTGATTGTATATGATAATATGTTATAAGAGTCGAAGAAGATCATAAAATCAAATTTAAAACGACGGCCAAAAAAAAAAAAAAATTGACCCACCAGGAATCGAACGTGGGTCGCCGGAATGGGAGGCAAGTGCTATGACCACTATACCAAAATAATCCACATAGACATTACACGTGAACGGAAAATGGAATTCTCAAATCCCACTTTGCAAGTGAAATATGAGCATGATCCCGGCTTCTGATTAAAAAATAAAGGGCACATTTGTGATAGCTTATTGTCTCAGCTACAACATACTCGAAGCTCAGCGAAAACGAAACTAAAACGACGGAGATATTGCTCGCGAAAGACGGGTCATTAAGAGATAAACATGGTATCAAATTGTTCTAAAAAATATGGGAAATATCATGAAAGAAAAAAAAATGGCGATTTTATGTTGTATAATCGTGTTACGCGCGAAAACGCGCGCGCATGTGCGTGTGCGCGATTTTTTATAAAATGCTTAAAATGGCCTGAAACGTATCCAAAATGAATTTTAGACGATTTGGAACATTTTGAAATTTTGCGCGCGCTGACGCACGGACGTACGCATGCGCGCGCGTTTTACCTGAAATTGACCGGACGGATATTAACCTTAATCATGATAAATATGAATGAAAAACGACTTTTCGTTATGAAGATATGATCATGAGTAGATTTTCAGAAAATTTTACAAAATGGCGCCTACATGACGTCATCAGTCAAGGTCAAGGTTAAAAACCTTATTGTGCTTTGTTTATATGTCAATACATATGTTAGCCAAATTTCAAGGTATTTGATTTAACCATTTTCAAGTTATCTTGCTAACAAAAAAGTGGGTCGAAATAAGAAAAATAAACTAGACATGTAATACTTGTTTGGAACAAGTATAGGTGGGCTGTTCCAACTAAAATTTGAGACAAAATAGAGCAAAAATAAGCGAAATACTGCTAAAAAAACAATGTCATGTAGATTCATGATGTGAACGAAATTTACCTTCCTGAGGCATAACATGCAAATTAAGAAATTTCTGACATGTGGCTTTTAATAGAAAATTATGACGTCAGCATATTGAAGGAAAATTGAGTGTATCTCTGTAAATACTGATCAATTTTCTTCCAAATTTCGATATGTTGTAGCTAAGGCAATTCTCTACAAGCTCGATTGCCAACATTTTCATTTTGATGACGTCATCAAAATGAAAAATGTTGGCAATTGAGCTTGTAGAGAATTGCCTTAGCTACAACATATCGAAATTTGGAAGAAAATTGATCAGTATTTACAGAGATACTCAATTTTCCTTCAATGCTGACGTCATAATATGCAAATTCGTATTTTGAGTACCAAGGCCATTATGATGAAGTCAGAATATTTGTAATAGCCAAATGAGACATGAAATCATATCACCGACACATACTCTATCAAAATATGAAAAAATTGGGGTCCAGGTGCATCCCAAAGAACTATAAAGGATTTTGTATAAGCATGGTTTTGACAAGTGCGTTACGGATATACCAAAACATTCCCATAGCGATTACACGTGAACGGAAAATGGAATTCTCAAATCCCACTTTGCAAGTGAAATATGAGCATGATCCCGGCATCTGATCGAAAAAAAGTGCACACTTGTGATAGCTTATTGCCTCAGCTACAACATACTCAAAGCTAAGCGAAAACCAAACTAAAACGACGGAGATATTGCTCGCAAAAGACGGGAATGTAGAATCCAGTTTTGAAAAAGTCATGTCCCATAGAGAATACACGCAAAATGTGAAAAATTGACATGCCTCCTTCAATCGCAAAAATACGCCATGATGCCTTTGTCAAAATGAAAAATTGTGGTAACTGCATTTGTAGTGAATTGTCTCAGCTAGAACATATCAAAATTTGGAAGAAAATCGATCAATATTTACAGAGATACAATCAATTTTCCAAAAATATGCTGACGTCATAATATGCAAATTGAAATTTTGAGTTTGGAGGCCATTATGATGACGTCATGAGTTAATTGAGGGTCAAATGAGACATGAAATCATATCTCCGACTCATAATCTATCCGAATATGAAAAAAATTGGGAGTTCCCATCCATTCTGAAGAGTTACAATGAATTTTGTATAGGCATGTTTTTGCCCATATATGCTATGTATTACAAGAGCTCGCGCGCACGGACATTTATATTGAATGGACGCTCATCTTGTTATTAATGGTCATTAAGAGATAAACATGGTATCAAATTGTTCTAAAAAATATGGGAAATATCATGAAAGAAAAAAAAATGGCGATTTTATGTTGTATAATCGTGTTACGCGCGAAAACGCGCGCGCATGTGCGTGTGCGCGATTTTTATAAAATGCTTAAAATGGCCTGAAACGTATCCAAAATGAATTTGAGACGATTTGGAACATTTTGAAATTTTGCGCGCTGACGCACGGACGTACGCATGCGCGCGCGTTTTTACCTGAAATTGACCGGACGGATATTGACCTTAATCATGATAAATATGAATGAAAAACGACTTTTCGTTATGAAGATATGATCATGAGTAGATTTTCAGAAAATTTTACAAAATGGCGCCTAGATGACGTCATCAGTCAAGGTCAAGGTTGAAAACCTTATTGTGCTTTGTTTATATGCCAATACATATGTTAGCCAAATTTCAAGGTATTTGATTTAACCATTTTCAAGTTATCTTGCTAACAAAAAAGTGGGTCGAAATAAGAAAAATAAACTAGACATGTAATACTTGTTTCGGAACAAGTATAGGTGGGCTGTTCCAATTAGTGCATACCACACATGGTTAGTGAGATAGTGATCAGTGAAAATGTATGACCTTTGACCCTCTTATTTACATACTAAGAAGTTAAGATAACATTGGCATGATTTGACCTTATTTTTGAAATAATCCGTTTATTCAGGTCTATTAGTGTGCCAAATTTCTATACAAAGCATTGTTTTAGAGAAACCATGTACAGTATATTTGACCTCTAACCTTAAAATCTAAATAACATAATGAAATATGCATATTCTCGATTTTGTGTTTTTATATGAAATATTTTTTCTTACCTTTTTTATATTAACATGCAACGTTTCAAGTCAATTGCGACCAATATACCAAAATACCCCACATAGATATTACACGTATACGGAATATGGGATTTTCAAATCACATTTTGTACTTAAAATATCACCATGATCTCATTATCTGATTAAAAAATAAATGTCACATCCTGTGTAGAGAATTGTCTCAGCTACAACATATCCAAAGCTGGCAGAAAATCGAGCAAAAATAATCGAGATATTGCTCAAACAAGACTGGAATGTAGAATGAAGATTTCAGAAAAAGTAACCTCCCATAGAGAATAGACGTAAAATTAGATAAATTGACATGCCCTTTTTAATCGCAAAAATACGGCATGATGCCTTTGTCAAAATGAAAAATCGTGACGACTGCATTTGAAGAGAATCATCTCAGCTAAAACATTTGGAAGAAAATCAATTTATATTTACAGAGATACTATCAATTTTCCAAAAATTTGCTGACGTCATAATATGCAAATTGAAATTTTGAGTTTAGAGGCCATTATGATGATGTCATGAGTTAATTGAGGGTCAAATGAGACATGAAATCATATCTCCTACTCATAATCTATTCAAATATGAAATAAAAATTTGGAGTTCTCATCTATTCTGAAGGGTTACAATGAATTTTGTATAGGCATGTTTTTGCCCATATATGCTATGTAATACAAGAGCTCGCGCGCACGGACATGTTTCTTGAACTGACGCTCATTGCGTTATTAATGGTCATAAAGAGATAAACATGGTATCAAATTGTTCAAAAAAATATGGGAAATATCGTGAAAAAAAAATGGCGATTCTATGTTGTGTAATGGTGTTACGCGCGAAAACGCGCGCGCATGTGCATGTGCGCGATTTTTCATAAAATGCTTAAAATGGCCTAAAACGTATGCAAAATTAATTTTAGATGATTTTGAGCATTTTTTAATTTTGCGCGCGCGCTCACGCGCGGACGTACGCATGCGCGCGCGTTTTTAACCTGAAATTGACCGGACGGATATTGACCTTGATCATGATAAATATGAATGAGAAACGACTTTTCGTTATGAAGATATGATCATGAGTAGATATTCAGAAAATTTTACAAAATGGCGCCTAGATGACGTCATCAGTCAAGGTCAAGGTTGAAAACGTTATTTTGCTTTGTCCATATGCCTATACATATGTGTGACAAATTTCAAGGCATTTGATTGAGCCATTTTCAAGTTATCTTGCTAACAAAAAAGTGGGTGGAAATAAGAAAAATAAAGAAATAAATAAATAAATAATAAAGGCAATTCTAACGAAAACATAAGGTGGTCTGTATTATATACAGCCCACCTGACTAGACATGTAATACTTGTTTGGAACAAGTATAGGTGGGCTGTCCAACTAAAATTTGAGACAAAATAGAGCAAAAATAAGCGAAATACTGCTAAAAAAACAATGTCATGTAGATTCATGATGTGAACGAAATTTACCTTCCTGAGGCATAACATGCAAATTAAGAAATTTCTGACATGTGGCTTTTAATAGAAAATTATGACGTCAGCATATTGAAGGAAAATTGAGTGTATCTCTGTAAATACTGATCAATTTTCTTCCAAATTTCGATATGTTGTAGCTAAGGCAATTCTCTACAAGCTCAATTGCCAACATTTTTCATTTTGATGACGTCATCAAAATGAAAATGTTGGCAATTGAGCTTGAAGAGAATTGCCTTAGCTACAACATATCGAAATTTGGAAGAAAATTGATCAGTATTACAGAGATACACTCAATTTTCCTTCAATATGCTGACGTCATAATATGCAAATTCGTATTTTGAGTACCAAGGCCATTATGATGAAGTCAGAATATTTGTAATAGCCAAATGAGACATGAAATCATATCACCGACACATACTCTATCAAAATATGAAAAAATTGGGGGTCCAGGTGCATCCCAAAGAACTATAAAGGATTTTGTATAAGCATGGTTTTGACAAGTGCGTTACGGATATACCAAAACATTTCCCTTAGCGATTACACGTGAACGGAAAATGGAATTCTCAAATCCCACTTTGCAAGTGAAATATGAGCATGATCCCGGCATCTGATCGAAAAAAAGTGCACACTTGTGATAGCTTATTGCCTCAGCTACAACATACTCAAAGCTAAGCGAAAACCAAACTAAAACGAAGGAGATATTGCTCGCAAAAGACGGGAATGTAGAATCCAGTTTTGAAAAAAAGTCATGTCCCATAGAGAATACACGCAAAATGTGAAAAATTGACATGCCTCCTTTAATCGCAAAAATACGCCATGATGCCTTTGTCAAAATGAAAAATTGTGGTAACTGCATTTGTAGTGAATTGTCTCAGCTAGAACATATCAAAATTTGGAAGAAAATCGATCAATATTTACAGAGATACAATCAATTTTCCAAAAATATGCTGACGTCATAATATGCAAATTGAAATTTTGAGTTCGGAGGCCATTATGATGACGTCATGAGTTAATTGAGGGTCAAATGAGACATGAAATCATATCTCCGACTCATAATCTATCCAAATATGAAAAAAATTGGGAGTTCCCATCCATTCTGAAGAGTTACAATGAATTTTGTATAGGCATGTTTTTGCCCATATATGCTATGTATTACAAGAGCTCGCGCGCACGGACATTTATATTGAATGGACGCTCATCTTGTTATTAATGGTCATTAAGAGATAAACATGGTATCAAATTGTTCGAAAAAATATGGGAAATATCATGAAAGAAAAAAATGGCGATTTTATGTTGTATAATCGTGTTACGCGCGAAAACGCGCGCGCATGTGCGTGTGCGCGATTTTTTATAAAATGCTTAAAATGGCCTGAAACGTATGCAAAATAAATTTGAGACGATTTGGAGCATTTTTAAATTTTGCGCGCGCTAACGCACGGACGTACGCATGCGCGCGTTTTTTACCTGAAATTGACCGGACGGATATTGACCTTGATCATGATAAATATGAATGAAAACGACTTTTCGTTATGAAGATATGATCATGAGTAGATTTTCAGAAAATTTTACAAAATGGCGCCTAGATGACGTCATCAGTCAAGGTCAAGGTTGAAAACCTTATTGTGCTTTGTTTATATGCCAATACATATGTGTGCCAAATTTCAAGGTATTTGATTTAACCATTTTCAAGTTATCTTGCTAACAAAAAAGTGGGTCGAAATAAGAAAAATAAATAAATAAAGGCGATTTTAACAAAATTATAAGGTGGTCTGTATGATATACAGCCCACCTAATAAAGGCGATTTTAACAAAATTATAAGGTGGTCTGTATGATATACAGCCCACCTAATAAATAAATAAAGGCGATTTTAACAAAATTATAAGGTGGTCTGTATGATATACAGCCCACCTAATAAATAATAAATAATAATAATAAAGGCAATTTTAACAAAATTATATGGTGGTCTGTATGATATACAGCCCACCTAATAAATAATAATAATAAATTAGACATGTAATACTTGTTAACAAGTATAGGTGGGCTGTTCCAAGTGCATGCCACACATGTTTAGCGACATACTAAGTACTTAAGATAACATTGGCATGATTTGACCTTATTTTTTTAAATAAACCTCTTATTCAGGTCTATTAGTGTGCCAAATTTCAAGTCTATACAATGCATGGTTTTAGAGAAACCATGTACAGTATATTTGTCCTTTGACCCTCAAATCTAAATATCAAAATGAAATATGCATTTTCTAGATTTGTTTTTTTATAAGAAATCATATCTCCGACTCATACTTCAATTCAATTCATTTATTTCATTCTCCATAAAAAACATTGAAACATACAAACATGAAATACATGATATACAGATAAAAGATCGATTACAAGAAAAATACAAAAGGAAGGAGCAAACAAATTTTATGGGAATGTGGGGTTATCAAAAAGGGCAATTAACCTTATGAACGTCAACCCCTTAAAAAGGTATACACTGTAGTGATTGAGAAAAGAAAAAAGGAGGAAAAAAAAGCAGAGAAAAACCTGAACCCCAATACAAAAGAAAAACAAAGGGAAGTAGAAGGGAAGGGGAGGGGAATACATAACAAAGTGCATTTACTAAAGCCTTACGTCATTTAATTTGAGATTGAGTACAATGATACTCTATCCAACTATGAATACAAAATTAATACATGACAAGGACTCAGATTTCCCATAGGGTTGTACTCAAACGATTGACATTCTTCTCCCATAGATATAACACGCAAAATTAGGCATTTTATTACATTGTTTGTGATTGTATATGATAATATGTTATAATAGTCGAAGAAGATCATAAAATCAAATTTAAAACGACGGCAAAAAAAAAAAAAAATTGACCCACCAGGAATCGAACTTGGGTCGCCGGAATGGGAGGCAAGTGCTATGACCACTATACCAAAATAATCCACATAGACATTACACGTGAACGGAAAATGGAATTCTCAAATCCCACTTTGCAAGTGAAATATGAGCATGATCCCGGCATCTGATCGAAAAATAAAGGGCACACTTGTGATAGCTTATTGTCTCAGCTACAACATACTCGAAGCTCAGCGAAAACAAAACTAAAACGACGGAGATATTGCTCGCGAAAGACGGGAATGTAGAATCCAGTTTTGAAAAAGTCATGTCCCATAGAGAATACACGCAAAATGTGAAAAATTGACATGCCTCCTTTAATCGCAAAAATACGCCATGATGCCTTTGTCAAAATTAAAATCGTGGTGACTGCATTTGTAGAAAATTGTCTCAGCTAGAACATATCAAAATTTGGAAGAAAATCGATCAATATTTACAGAGATACAATCAATTTTCCAAAAATATGCTGACGTCATAATATGCAAATTGAAATTTTGAGTTCGGAGGCCATTATGATGACGTCATGAGTTAATTGAGGGTCAAATGAGACATGAAATCATATCTCCGACTCATAATCTATCCAAATATGAAAAAAATTGGGAGTTCCCATCCATTCTGAAGAGTTACAATGAATTTTGTATAGGCATGTTTTTGCCCATATATGCTATGTATTACAAGAGCTCGCGCGCACGGACATGTTTCTTGAACGGACGCTCATTGCGTTATTACTGGTCAGAAAAAGGTAAACAAGGTATCAAAATGCTTGGAAAAATGTGCCAAATATGATGACAGAGAAAATTCGGCGATTCTATGTTGCAAAATGCAAGTACGCGCAAAACGCGCGCGCATGCGCGTGTGCGCGTTTTTTGCGAAATGCTTAAAATGGCCTGAAACGTATCCAAAATGAATTTGAGACGATTTGGAGCATTTTGAAATTTTGCGCGCGCTGACGCGCGTACGTACGCATGCGCGCGCGTTTTTGACCTGAAATTGACCGGACGGATTTTGACCTTGATCATGTTAAATATGAATGAGAAAATACTTTTCGTTATGAAGATATGATCATGAGTAGATTTTCAGAAAAATTTACAAAATGGCGCCTAGATGACGTCATCAGTCAAGGTTAGGGTTGAAAACCTTTTTTTGCTTTGTCCATATGCCAATACATATGTGTGCCAAATTTCAAGGCATTTGATTGAGCCATTTTCAAGTTATCTTGCTAACAAAAAAGTGATTGGAAATAAGAAAAATAAAGAAAGAATAAATATTAAAGGCAATTCTAACGAAAACATAAGGTGGTCTGTATTATATACAGCCCACCTGATAAATAAATAAAGGCAATTCTAACGAAATTATGAGGTGGTCTGTATTACTTACAGCCCACCTAATAAATAATAATAAAGGCAATTCTAACGAAAACATAAGGTGGTCTGTATTATATACAGCCCACCTGACTAGACATGTAATACGTGTTAATAACAAGTATAGGTGGGCTGTTCCAAGTGCATGCCACACATGTTTAGTGACATACTAAGTAGTTAAAGGTAAAGACCAGTTTTGGAAACGCCCCATTCTCAAAAAAATAAAATGGAAGCTCTCATTACCAATCATGTGAAAGAATATGTTTTGACTAATACGTGATACAAATTTTGCCGAGAAAGTCGGGAAACCGCCTACCAATTGATATATTTGGTAAATTATTATATCTATTCGGACCAAATAGATATCGCGCACGTGGTCGCGTAGTCCCATATACATATTTCTGTGTAAAGTGCTTGTAACTGTACCAAGACTGGGCCAAATATCTTATCATTTTCATGATTCCAGAACCTTGCAGTACACACCAATACTTATATGCTAGATGATCAACCTTTTCTGATCGATTCCACAACGTTTCTTTCACAATGCAATCGCATGACCAGAACTGGTCTTTATCTTTAAGATAACATTGGCATGATTTGACATTATTTTTTGAAATAATCCTCTTATTCAGGTCTATTAGTGTTCCAAATTTCTAGTCTATACAATGCATGGTTTTACAGAAACCATGTACAGTATATTTGACCTTGGACCCTCAAATCTAAATATCAAAATGAAATATGCATTTTCTAGATTTTTGTTTTTATAAGAAATCATATCTCCCACTCATACTCTATCCAACTATGAACTAGACTTGAATTCGTCACTTTGACGAATTAGGTGATACGTATGCTAATGATTTACATAATGAAGAATGCATTTTCACGATTTCATGTTGTTATATAAAATGCTTCTACCATTATGATCTATCCATATGTCAAGTTTCTACTGTTTGGCCTTGACGGCTTTTGACGCTTCGTAGAAATGCCGTCTTATGTTAAGAAGAAGAAGCATACAAATAACTATAAGAATAATAACAATAACAAATAATCATTATAATAATGATTATAATTAGGATATTTACTATAATAATAAATATAACAATGATAATAATAACGATTATTATGATACTGCTGCTTTTACTACTACTACTACTACTACTACGACTACTACTATGAAGAAGTAAATGAAGAAATAGGGGCAGGAGAAGAATTATTTCAGCGATATTAGTGATTATATTCTCTATGATTGAGGCATACACATACACATTACATACTCCGTGGTAAGAAGGAAGTAAACGAGGGAAACGGAAGGCAATGGCAAGAGAAAGCATAGCCCGGGTTCAAATTCAGTATTCGTTAAATTATTAAACCCGGTGCTCATGATCATTCATCTGTCATGTTATTGTAATGTGACGCTACATAAAAATAGTACCAAATTGTCGTCTATTGTCATCAAATATTGTTCAAATAGCATTGTAGAGACGATGAACACTAATGCAAAGTCGTAAGCCATGACAATGTCAATTTCTATCTCGCTTAGCTTAATAGTCCGAACAATAGAATTAACCGAGAGGAATCGACTGAAATTTCTTAACAACAATTGAAACTTCTTCCAGGAAGCCAAACAATAGATTTGTTCCCCATTCAAATAGCTTTGTAAAGGCGGTGAAGAAAAAAAATATACTTCGTCGTTAATGGTGAGTATATTCTGTTAAACGAATTTATCATGAGTTCTGAAGATTTAATTTGTTACTGCACGTCATAGTAGTATTAGGGACTTTTAGATTTACACGACGAGAGCGTGGACTGCCGCGTGTGACATTGTGTTAAGGCACTGGGCCGTGCCCGGCAGTGCTTAAAAGGACACCACAGTGCCTTATAAGGACGTCACACGTTGCAGTCCACTATGTCGACATGCAAATCTAAAAGTACCTATTAAAGAGCAGCAATGGCGAACAATTGTCGCTAAAATTCAGAAATTGTTGCTTAGATTGCTTTTCCACTAAAAATTAACATGAGACATGAAGCTACATAGGACTATGATCGACAAACATGATAGTGTCTTGAAAACAGTCAGAAAAACATTGGAACTGAAATGAATAAGAGATCATGCGATCATGTAAACATTTTGTCCATGTTAATCCTCCAGTACCAAATACCCAAGCAAAACTCGAGCCAGATGCAAATGAAGAGCTTGCAACCAAAAGGCGCTAAATCCACTTTTCACCAAATTGCATGTTTTAAACGATTTGAATAGACCTCTCTCATGTGTATCTAAATCACTAAATTTTCCCTCAGAATTGTTTCAGGAAAATATGAAAATATTGATTTGAAATTTATACTTTCAACCAAAAGGCGCTATATCCACCTTTCTTTTCTTTCCTTTGATTGGCCCAATCATACCAGCTTGTGGAAATTTGATCAGAAAGCAATCAGAAAGCAGAACACAAAAAGCGTAGCACAGGCAGACTTCCTAGATTCGTTTTTGCTATTCACGTTTCGAAATACCTCATTTTCTGGCGATTTCATCATGGATAAATTATTGTACCAGTGGTTATGTGATGAAAGTTTTTGCACATTGGTGATCATGTGTGTGTGGTGTGTGTGTGTGTGTGTGTGTGTGTGTGTGTGTGTGGTGAGGGGGGAGGGGGGCTACTATGATTCAAGTACAGGTAAGTATAGTTAACAATTCAGAAGCATTTACACACAAATGACATCCTTCTATACTAATATCAGTAAACAACTCTATATTGACTGTAAAAAGTGTTCTGTCAAAAGGCGCTATATCCATGATTTCTGCCAAAAGGCGCTAAATTCGAAAAGAAATGAAATATGAAAAATTATATAAAATACATGCTGTACGCAGGATTTTTCTAACTTGCATTTGGATGACCTATAGTGGTAGTTCTTCCACCTGTAGTATAGATTTGATTAATAAACAGAGACAAATGTGTGAAATTAAAAAACAATGATTTTCTCGAAATTAACCGGAATGGATTAAGCTCTTCAAATAAAGGTTAACTTAAAGATACTATGTCCCTTTTGCAGCCAACATCAAATTCCGTAGAACTTTGCAGGAATTATGAATATGTCATGTATGTCCTATCTGTCCTATCTGTGAAATTTAAACCATAGCAGTGTCCTAATATTCAAATTATGCAAGGAAACCCGTTTACTTGCTAGACTTCACTGTCAGACACTATTGAGTGACTGACTGGCTTTTTTTCTTCTTTGGTAAAAACATACATATAATGAGCTGTAAAGAGTACATGAGCATTTGTCTACATCAATAACCCACTTCTTGTAATTGTCAAAATTAAACTGATTGAATCTTTGCGCAGCACAAAACGTACGACCATTCTGTACAATGGTCTGAAAATCAGACTATTACTTACTGTCTTGGTAGCACTTAAATCGATTCGACAACTATTAGTCGTTATTTTCCCACTTAAAGACATTTTTCAAGCCCCATTTTTTTAAGGGAAGTTCTAAATTAGTATTATCTTTCAAATGCCGTTGGAATTTAACCCTTTCATATTTTGGCCTGCAAATGGGACATAGTACCTTTAAATACATTAATTTATGACATATTGTCTATTGTCTTGATTGTTTTCTCTACTTAGTTCTTTTTCCGATCTTATTTTTTCAAGATATATTCTAATGTTTCCTTGTATTGATTAGCTTCATTTATTTTCATTTTTTTTGGAGGGGGCGTGGTTGAAAAATAACAACTTCTTTAACATTCTGTTTCCATGGCAACGGTCTATATCATATTTCTTCCATACAGACACAAAATAAATACTATTTTTAATTTTAATTCGTCACTTAGACGATTTAGGTGATACGTATGCTCATGTGTTACAAAACGAAGAACGCATTTTCACGATTTCATCTTCCGTTTTGAAATACTCCTCCCATTATGGTCTATCCATAAGTCAAGTATCAACTGTGTATCATTGATCATTTTGGATCTATGAAAGATGGTCGCCGGAATGGGAGGCAAGTGCTATAACCAATATACCAAAAAATCTGCATAGACATAACACGTAAACGGAAAATTTGATTCTCAAATCAAATCTTGTATTTAAAATATCGCCATGATTCCAACATCTGATTAAAAATTAAATGTCCCCTTTATGTACAGAATTTTCTCAGCTACAACATATCCGCAGCTGGCAGAAAAGAATCGAGATATTGCTCAAACAACTAAGACTGGAACGTAGAATGAAAATTTCAGAAAAATTCACCTCCCTTAGAGAATACACGCAAAATTGGGAAAATTGACATGCCTCTTTTTCTCGCAAGAATGGGCCATGATGCCATTGTTAAAATGAAAATCAATAGCACCTTTTGTGTAGAAAATTGCCTCAGCTACTTCATATCAAACATTGAGAGAAAAACAAACAATATTAACAGAGATACACTCAATTTTTTGTAAATATGCTGACGTCATTATGTGCTTATTCGTATCTTGAGTTCCAAGGCCATTATAATGACGTCACGATGTACTTCATGGCCAAATGAGACATAAAAACATATCTCCGACTCATATTCTATCCACATGTGAAAACAAATTTGAGTTATCCGTGTATTTAAATAAGTTATGGCCAATTAAACATAGGCATGTTTTTATTAAAAAAATGCAAATATGCGGCCGCGCGTGTTATCTTTGACGCGCGCGTATTCCATCATTATGCATACAAAATTACTGAAATGGAAAGGGATTGTTAAGCAAAGTATAAGAAATCCAAAAGATGCAAATATTGTATTTTTCCGTCCCGCGTGCGCTATGCGCGCAAATACGCGCGCACTGACCGACACGCGCGGAGATTTTGGAAACGCTTAAAATTGTCTAAAACGTGTAGAAAATTACTTGGTTTGGGGTTTCGAGCATATTTGTTTCTAATTTCTTTTTGACGCACGCGTATGATCACGCTTTAAAGTGAAGGCACATGTGCGTGGGCTAATATTCTGACCCATGACCTGAGCATGATTGATACCAAATTTGAATTGAAATTGATATTGCATGGCTGAGATACGACCATTAATGACATTTCACATTTTGACGTCATTAAGACGTCACGGTGCCCTGGCGTCGCTGAAAAGTTGGACTAAGATCTATCTTCAGGCCAAGTTTCATGACAATGGCTTAAGCCATTCTTGAGATATCCTGCGAACAAATTCGAGGAAGAATAATATTAATTTCTTCTATACAGACACAAAATAAATACTAGACTTGAATTCGTCACTTTGACGAATTAGGTGATACGTATGTTAAGCTGCTAAAGTGAAAACTCCGCTAAAGTGTAACCTGCCGCCTAAGTTTCTGAAAAAAGAAGTTTACTTCAGCGAACGGGCATCGCGACCGTATCGTTCGTGTTATCGGCGCGCGCGCGTGCGTGGAGCTGAGCTGAGGCTAGGCTAGGCGTGATGAGATCTAGAGACTGACCGTCACCACACCATGTCCAGCATCTACATCACAGTTACTCATCTGCTCATCCAGTTATAAGCTCATCCAGTACGTTATAATAGTCTTCCTACATTTCATGGAAATGGGATTAGTACCGCTTTCAATATGAAATCTAACATCAACATATTGCTATTTTGGTGCCTGCGCTCCTTATCTTTGTAAGTAAGGGTCATCAGCTTCCAGTACGTAGGAGATGACTGTAACAACGTCAACATCATAATGCTAACTACTACTGGTAGGCCTACAGCAGGTTACTCTATAGCAGTAGGTTACACTTTAGCAGCAGGTTACACTTTAGCAGCAGGTTACACTTTAGCAGCAGGTTACACTTAAGCAGCAGGTTACACTTTAGCAGCAGGTTACACTTTAGCAGCAGGTTACACTTTAGCAGCAGGTACTTTACTCTATAGCAACAGGTTACTCTATAGCAGCAGGTTACACTTTAGCAGCAAGTTACTCTATAGCAGCAGGTTACACTTTAGCAGCAAGTTACTCTATAGCAGCAGGCTACACTTTAGCAGCAGGTTACTATATAGCAACAGGTTACTCTATAGCAGCAGGTTACACTTTAGCAGCAGATTACACTTTAGCAGCAGGTTACACTTAAGCAGCAGGTTACATGCACTTTAGCAGCATGCAGGATACACTTTAGCAGCAGGTTACACTTTAGCAGCAGGTTACTCTATAGCAACAGGTTACTCTATAGCAGCAGGTTACACTTTAGCAGCAGATTACACTTTAGCAGCAGGTTACAAGTTTAGCAACAGGTTACACTTTAGCAGCTGGTTACACTTTAGCAGCAGGTTACACTTAAGCAGCAGGTTACACTTTAGCAGCATGATACACTTTAGCAGCAGGTTACACTTTAGCAGCAGGTTACTCTATAGCAACAGGTTACTCTATAGCAGCAGGTTACACTTTAGCAGCAGATTAAACTTTAGCAGCAGGTTACAAGTTTAGCAACAGGTTACACTTTAGCAGCTGGTTACACTTTAGCAGCAGGTTACACTTAAGCAGCAGGTTACACTTTAGCAGCATGATACACTTTAGCAGCAGGTTACACTTTAGCAGCAGGTTACTCTATAGCAACAGGTTACTCTATAGCAGCAGGTTACACTTTAGCAGCAGATTACTCTATAGCAACAGGTTACTCTATAGCAGCAGGTTACTCTTTAGCAGCAGGTTACACTTTAGCAGCAGATTACACTTTAGCAGCAGGTTACAAGTTTAGCAACAGGTTACACTTTAGCAGCAGGTTACACTTTAGCAGCAGGTTACACTTAAGCAGCAGGTTACACTTTAGCAGCATGCAGGATACACTTTAGCAGCATGATACACTTTAGCAGCAGGTTACACTTTAGCAGCAGGTTACTCTATAGCAACAGGTTACTCTATAGCAGCAGGTTACACTTCAGCAGCAGATTACAGCAGATTGCCCCCCTCTCCCCAATAAAATTCGATACCGGTGATTTACAAATGTTGCTGAAATGACGTAATTTTCCGAAATGTTTCCTCCCTTTTTAGTAAATTATACTTTTTTATGCGTTTGTTGGAAAAGGACAAATTTGCAGTCAGGCAAGAAATATGCTTATTTAGAGGCCTACATGTCAGGGCCCGCGGAACGGAGGGGCTCGGGGGCCTCGAGCTCCCCCCTCCAATTAAAAAAAGCATATTAAAGAGAAATAGAAAGAAAGAGTAGATTGAAAAAGTATATTAAAGAGAAATAGAAAAAAAGAGAGAAAGAAAGAAAGAATAGTGACCTGTCAGTGTCACAAAATAATGAGGTATCAAAATATGCTCATCTGACCGTATTTTATTGCCTAAAACCCCTGAGCTCACGGGGGCTCCGCCCCTGGACCCCACGCCAATTAGTGACCTGCCAGTGTCATGAATAAGGTATCAACATATGCTCATCTGACCGTAATTAAATTCCCATACCCCTTGAGCTTCCGGGGGCTCCGCCCCTTGTCATTTAGTAGACCCCCGCCGGGGCTTTTCCCTAGACCCTACGCCAATTTATGCTACGCTCTACCGGATCGTAAATACTTTAGCCTCCCCCCCCCCAACCCACTTTGAAAAACGTTCAGAGGGGCCTGCATGTAAAAGTGGGGGTGATGCGGGTTTTTATTCTGCCCCCCCCAAAAAAAAAACATTTCTGCCTATTACGCCACTGCTGGTCACCATTACGTACCAATATTTGGCTCGCATAATTTCAAATTTGGGCCCCCCCTAAGAAATCCTGGATCCGCGCCTGCAAGTAGCTACAAGTAGTACAGTGGGGCTTTAAATTGTTTAATGATGTGAACGAGGATGTCATTTAACACACACCTCTGCAAGGATTTTCAAAATAAATGTGTTTGAAGAGGAACATTGATGAAAGAAAGCAAAGTTTATATGTTTCTGTTGTACACATACTTGAACAATTTAAATGAACTTTTGCCATGAAATTTGTGGGGCTCCCAAAACTTTAGAGGGGCTTTAAACACCCGACATTTTCACAGAAATTATTCTTTCACCATAAAACAATCATGTGGCCATGTGGGTGTTTAAAACCAAAGATGTTTGAATTTATACAACGTTTAGAACGGTCAGCGTATCATATTGAGCTTTCCCTTATGTTTCTGAATGTATGTAATGAACAGACTATAAACACAGCCCCTCTAAAGTGCTGGGAGCCCAAAATTTGCTAAATATTTCATGGCAAAATTTCACTTAAATTATACAATGATGTGAAAGAGGATGTCATTTAGCACATACTTCTGCAATTATTTATAAAACAAATATGTTTGAAGACGAATATTGATGAAGGAGTGTCCAATAATTTAATTAGGTTTTGTGTTGTACGCAGACAACCCTAATTTTTTTTTTTTCATCACAATATTCGTCTTCAAACTCATGTTTTGAAATTCCTTAAGTGTGTGCATCAAATTGTTGGGCCTCAATGAAGTAAAGCTTGGCTATAGCAAAACAGCAATTAGTAGATAGAAAGAGAATGGAAGAATGAGATGAGAGAGAAAGAGAGAAAAACAGAAAGGGCGGAGGCAGATAAAGAGAAAGAGACAGAAGGATAACGAGAGAAAGAGAGAAGGAGATGAGAGAGAGATAGAGAGAGAGAGAGAGAGGGGGATGAGGGGGAGGGAGGGAGAGAAGAGAGAGAGAGAGGGGTTATAGAAGTGAGAGATATTAAGAAAGAGAGGGAGAAAGAAAAAGAAAGCAGAGATAAAGGAAATAGAAGATAACTCAATTAATCAAAAAATTCGCGACAAAATATGCGATTTGTCGCATATTATCATCACGAATTTCACTTCAAAGTTTGTGATTCGCGATGTCCCTTCAGAGCCACTATATGGTTCGCGGGTGTTGCCCTACAAATTACGTTTAGCGTGTGCTCCTCAATAACAGTTGTGTATCAGTGTGTATAGCGTATCCGCTGAAGTGAACTTTTTTTCAGTTACTTAGGCGTTAGGTTACGCTATAGCGTGAAGTTACACTTTAGCAGCTTCACATACGTATGCTAATGTTTTACATAATGAAGCATGCATTTTCACGATTTTATATTATCTTATAAAATGATCTTCCCATTATGGTCTATCCATAGGTCAATTTTCATCTGTGTAGCCTTGATCATTATGGATGTGGAAGAAAACCGATCAACATTTACAGAGATACAATCAATTTTCCATAAATATGCTGACTTCATAATTTTCAAATTCGTATTTTGAGTTCCAATGCAATTATGATGACGTCAGAATATTTTTAATGGCCAAATGAGACATGAAATCATATCTCCGACTCATATACTCTATCAAAATATGAAAAAATTGGGAGTAAGTACAAAATTTTAGCTGTTTACTTAGTATTTGTCGTTGATAAAATACTTAGCCAATTTTGGTATTCAATTCAAACTTTTGGTTAAGTATTTTACCCTAAATTTTAGACGGCTCCCTACTAGACTTAAGCCAATCATTTGGAGGCCTTGATTGGCGCTTGTCAAGCATATGGATTTATTACGCAGTATCGTAACCTGCGCACAATTATCTTAGCGCGCATTTATTGCGACGCGATTGATTGACGGTGTGATGTCACAATGCTAATCAGTAATTATTTTACCTAGATTTTGTCTCAGGTAAGTAATAGTCTAAAATGCGATTTGAATACGAGAAAAGTAAACTTCTTAGCTTAGCCATTTACCTAGTAATTTTCTTACTTATTCTAAGTATTGAATTGAATACCGGCCAAGGTGCATCCCAAAGAGCTATAATGGATTTTGTATAGGCATGTTTTTGCCCATATATGCTATGTATTACAAGAGCTCGCGCGCACGGACATTTATCTTGAACGGACGTTCATTCCGTTATTAATAATCATAAAGATATAACCATGGTATCAAATTGTTCGAAAAAATGGGTAATATATCATGAAAGAAAAAAGAACGGCGATTATATGTTGTGTAATGGCGTTACGCACGAACCGCGCGCTCAAAATGGCCTAAAACTCACTCTTATTTGATTAAAAAGTGATTTTGAACACTTTTTTTATTTTGACGCGCGCATACGTGCGCGTCATGGTGCGCCTTCGGATTTTGATGACATGTTATACAGATCCTTGACCTTAAATTCAAGTGTTTCAAATATGGTTCAATTTTGATGACTCGTTTTGGCATGGCCACAATTTCAACATTCAATTGAAAATTTCGACATGATTCCAACATCTGATCAAAAAACAAAAGTCACAGTTTCTATAGCCCATGGTCTCAGCTATAACATACCAAAATTTGGGAGAACATAGAGCACAAATAAGCTAGATAGAGCTCAAAGGATAATGTCATGTAGACACATCATGTGAACGAAATTCACCTTCCATAGACATAACACGCAAATGAAGAAATTGTGACATGTGGCCTTTAATTGAATTTTTGACTATGATGACGTCATTAAAATTAAAATTAATGTGTACTAATCTTGTAGAAAATTACCTCAACTACAACATATCCAAATTTGAGAGAAAAATGATCAATATTTACAGAGATACACTCAATTTTCCAAAAATATGCTGACGTCATAATATGCAAATTCATATTTTGAGTTTCAAGGCCATTATGATGACGTCCCGATGTACTTGATGGCCAAATGAGACATGAAATCATATCTCCGACCCATACTCTATCCAAATATGGAAAAAGTTTGAGGGTTCCGGTGCATCCAAAAAAGCTATAATGGATTGTTTATAGGCATGTTTTTGCCCATATATGCTATGTATTACAAGAGCTCGCGCGCACGGACATTTAACTTGAATGGACGCTCATTCCCTTATTAATGGTCATAAAGAGATAAGCATGGTAGCAAATTGTTCGAAAAAAATGAGGAATATCGTGTCAAAACAAATCTAGGAGGAATTTTTTGCGTTCGGCCGTGACGAACGAAAACGCGCGCATGCGCGTGTGCGCGACTTTTATGAAATGCTAACGCTAATAATGGCGTACGCGCGCGTTTTTTGACCTGGAATTGACCGGACGGATATTGACCTTGATCATGATAAATATGAATGGGAAATGACTTTCCGTTATGAAGATATGATCGTGAGTTGATTTTCACAAAATGGCACCTAGATGACGTCATCAGTCATAATCAAGGTTAAAAAACCTTACTTTACTTTGTCCTTATGCCTATACATATGTGTGCCAAATTTCAAGGCATTTTATTGAGCCATTTTTAAGTTATCGTGCTAACAAAAAAGTGCTTGGAAATAAGAAAAATATTCTAACGAAAAAATAAGGTGGTCTGTATTATATACAGCCCACCTGATAATAAATAAATAAAGGCAATTCTAACGAAAACATAAGGTGGTCTGTATTATATAAAGCCCACCTAATAATAAATAAATAAAGGCAATTCTAACGAAAACATAAGGTGGTTTGTATTATATACAGCCCACCTAATAATAAATAAATAAAGGCAATTCTAACAAAAACATAAGGTGGTTTGTATTACATACAGCCCACCTAATGATGATGAAGATCATAGAAGAATACTGACATCAGTAGTAAATAGATGATTGTGATACTGATAACAATATAAGTCGGCTTATTGAACTAAATAGTTTCTTCATGTTATTACGTCAAATTGTATATATGTGTTCAATCATCCGTCCACCAGACCCGTAAACCTAGACGTAGAATGAAAGTCAACGGAAACAGCAACGGTCCTGAAGTTATCATAGTTGGATCTGGTATTTTGGGTTCTGCTATGGCGACTGTTTTAGCACGAGATGGACGTAAAGTGACAGTGATTGAACGCGACATGAAAGAACCAGATCGTATTGTTGGTGAGCTCTTTCAGCCCGGCGGACTTCGCGCTCTGGCCGAACTAGGCCTGGATGGTAAGTCAGTCATTACTACAATTTTACCCCTATTATATATTAAAAAAACGGTAAAATCTTTTACATACACTGAAGAAGATCTAGAGAATCAAAACACAACGCTTTCAAGTCTATCGAACAAAAACGGGAGGTTAGTAACTGGATGATAGTTCTTGAACATTTTAGAATCTTAGTTAGGCTTCTTTGATAACGGAAGAATGTGGGCAGTTTTGAGCGCAGAAGGTACATAAACCTGATCATTACTCAAGTTGACAATCTGTGAAATAAAAGAGGCGAACATTGAAGAACAGTCCTTGGTGAGAATAGTGTGGGTAGAGTCTAGTTGTCATGACTTAGCTAGAAGTCTACGCATCAGTGCTTGGATCTCATCTAGCACGGTAGTTTGGATCGTCTCATATCTTTCTTTTTTTACCTGACATATTTCAAGGTTATATTTATTTAATCATAAACAATTCATTCTTGTAGATTGTGCATCTGGTTTCGAAGAAATCCGAATGGATGGTTTTGTGATTTACGATCCATTTACCAATAAAACACTCGACTTCCAGTACCCCAAGGATAAAGCAGGGAAGATTCAGTCTTCTGTGCTTCCATCATGGTCGCTTTGTGATGAGTCTGCGAAAGGCTGCCATGGCCGAAAAGAAGTAAGTTTTATGACGTCAGCTTTCACAGTAGTGTCATGATCAGGGGATCAAAATCTAGACTCGTTTTAATTCATGAAGACTAGTGATAGAGAGATGAACGTTAGAAATATAAAATATGATACTTACTTTTCAGTTGAGGGCATGTGAAGCAATATCGTTGACTATCATCATGGACCTACTAGGTCCATGCTATCATACGGGCCTGTCTTTGTAAAGCTCAAGGAGAAACAGTTTAACTGCCCAACGTTTTTTTTAATGAGCATATCTTTTTTTTTCATTGTCTTTTACAACTAACTAATAAAATAAAAAGAGATTGCATTTAACAATCACGTTCATCTCACGTGATTAAGTGTTTATGAGAGTGTTCTTATCCTAAATACACAATGTATTTTTCAATAGAAAACACTCAAAGCATTGTCTATTTATTAGGTTTTTATAAAATACAAGAGATATGGGGTTCATTTTGTATGACCTCTGATTATGGATTATGGATTATGGACTTACTTTGAATCGTCGGGTCATCGCGTCAGGTCGGGCGGTCGCGTTACACGACTTTTCGTGAAACGAAAACGGAAGATCATGTGAAGATGCACATTAAAGGGCAATCCAACCCTTCTAATAAGTTCATTTGAATGAAAGGAGAAACATCAGAGAAGCAAAATGGCGAAAGTTTGAAATAAATCGGACCAATATTAAGAAAGTTATGAGTGTTTGAAATATGAGATCACTACAGCTGTGCGAATCTCAAATTGGCGATTTTGTCAGTGGATTGTGACGTAGTGACGGATTACTCTCCCGTTTGTCGCGTACAAAAAAATCACTTATTTCTGTTTTTCTTACAAGTGCCCTCACCCTCGGGGCACTACTCAAAATATATCATGGAGAGTACATTATTACAGGTCCTCTAAAAAGAAAAGACCATCCCGAGTCATACATTTATGAAAAGTTGAAATTTTAGTCCTTTTGTGTATGGGAGCAAATGGGAAAGTTGTCCGCCACTACATCACATAGCCAATTTGAAGAGCCTATACCTACAGTAATCGCAACTTTCAAAAATTCGTAACTTTCTAAATTTTTGTCCGATTTCATTCAAACTTTCATCAGTATGCTCCACTGATTTTTCTGCTTTATTCTAGAAAAGTTCGCTATCAAGGTTGGATTTTCCTTTAAGAACGCAACCTTTCGTGGATTTGACGCAGGTTTTTCACATAGTGTCGGGTTAGGGTTGACCAGACCATTTGTAAATGAGAGGGTGTATTTCACAAAAATTACCCCCGACATTACGTGAATGAAGGGGCATGTTTTCACAAAAGGTCGGGTAATCCGACCTGACGCGATGATTCGAAGTAAGCCCCGATAATGTAACATACCTTATTCTCGTCAATCGTTTTATGGGAACATGAATTACACTGTATTGATAATTACAGCGAAAAATGGTTTGCGATGTGTTTACAGTGTCTTGGGAGAACCTGACAGGTACCGCGACGTGGACGCTCCTACTATGACACCAGGCATTAAAGTGATCCACAAGGAACTAATAAGGCATTGCTTTCTCAGACATGAATCTCCTTCTTTTCTCGTTGGGAATACATTGTAGCAGAACAGTTATTATCCGGCGTTAGTCTAGATCCAGAAGGGCAGCGCCTCCATGAGACTAGACGATCTATATGAGATAAGCAAGGAGAGAGTCAAATAAATAAGAACGAATAGAACGATCGACCTAAAATGCCCATATCGGTTTTTATTTCAATGTCTGCCACGATTAGAAAAGAGAAAATGTTGAATAACATTGTTACAGGAATCGCCACAGGGTGACTGTGCTTTAATAATAAAACCAATCATTGCATTGACGACTTTCGTCAATGTCTTGTTCTTGTTGAACTTCGCGTTTTGAATTCTTCTTCTTCTTCTTCTTAATCTTCTATGCATTGACGGCTTATCGTCAATGTCTTGTTTCCGTTCGCGTTCTGGATTCTACGTCATACCTACGTCAATGAAACTTGGCAGACATATGTATCCATATACGTGACAACTGTCTGCCAAGTTTGGTAAAATTTGATGACGTAACCGCAAAGTTATCGCCCAAAATGATGATTTTTATTATGCATTACGTAACAGCCCGTTTAATGCGTTCAGTACATTGCGCGCAGCTGACAATGGTGTCGAACTGACCGCAATGAAGTGCCATTTCGAATGATACCAAATATGATATATGTTCACACAGAAAATTGTGAGTAAATCGCATTTGAACAAGGGTCAATATACGAATTCCGTCGAGTTTCCGCCCGATTATAACACGTATCGACTATGACGTCATTTTTTCAGACTGCTTTTCGCCCCCTTTCCGTTCTTTCCAAGTTGCAATACGCAGTGCACCTCGAAGCCGGATTTTAAAAATCTGTAAAGGGGGCCATTTTAGACGCCCTTTTATACTCTGCATGATCATGCTAGTATGGACGGCCGTTAGTGCCACAGCACTCATCATCACGTGTTCTTCATTTACCACAATCCCATTCGTTTTGCACGCAGTGCTTGCAAGCCCTTAATTTCTATTGTCTCTAGGTCCCTTCCTCTATCCTAATTCTTTTCAAACTTCGTAGGCGTATAGTCTTTAGCATCCCATCAAGGTCACTGAAATCTTCGTTCTCCGGAATCGATCACTCATGCGTGACCGTTCAAGCGCCATTATGTCCGTTTTGTGCCGTTTTGGGGGCCTTTATTTCGCCTATCCTATCTCCACTATCCTAGAAGCTACAGACTTCTTACAAATTGCTCTGGATAGTCAGAGAGAGGTCCTTTCGTTTGACACGTAGAAACACGGGCGTCAATGCATGCACATCGTTCTGATACGATTGCAGTTCTAGTTATCATTTCTATTCCTTCTTTTCTTCAATACAGTGTAACGTACATCGAAGGTACTGTAACGACTATCATCGAAGAGAAGGGCCGGGTTGTAGGTGTAGAATACAAGACAAAGGGACAACAAGGGAAGGAGGTGAGAAAATGTCTACATCTAACATATTCTATTTCAGTCTTAGACCATTTTAGAGTTAATAACGTGGTATTTGCTCAGATAGATCAAGACCATATCCATTTAAGGAGTTTGGCGAATTCGAAAAATTATCTTTCTCGAGGTTGGCCAATCTTTTATCCGACAATGAGCTTTGCATTTGCGTAGAAACTAGATTGGCATTTCCTTGCATAGGAATGTGACAGGAGGGCCTCAATTGTGCCCCCCCCCTTCCCCAGTCCTGGAGCGTGCAAAATTAATGAATATCACTCAAGATTTGTTTAGGAATTCTGCAAATATAATGTTTCTATTTAAATGATATTATTCAGATAATCATATCGTCACGTTTAAAGAAAAACTCTTTCATGTAATGTTTGTCATGCAGGAGCCAAGCGGGCGTTTTGTCGACAGTGTCGAATCGGAATGTGCCTTTTTATTAGCAAACGTCTGGGAAGTGTCAACTGTTCCATCAAACAATATATTGTAAAGATTATTTTTTTAAGCAGGCAAACATTGGGAACCATCAAAACAAACACCAAGCCTCAGAGATGCTTCTCTGCATTTCTGATAAAAAGTACTCCACTTGACTTCTAAAAAAAAACATTAAAAAAACATACATCTGTCATTCTACATTTGTCCTCAGACTAAGGGCCAGCGCCTTGCATCCTTTTGGAAAAGGAACCATAGAAACACCGTTATAATTATTATTATAATTAATATATATTACACTTTTCAACCATCAAACGTCTTTACCTTCACGACACATCTGAACTGTTCACTTAATTATGTCGAAGATCGTCCTTGAGAGATAGCCAACTTCACGGTCTGAACAATCGAATTCAACCATTTAGGCCTACACTGACTAAACAGAGTCAAGGTTTCATTCTGATGCTTGCTTGAAATACTCGAAATTATAAGATAACTGGATATGTTCTTTCTATCCTCCCACAGACACTTACGGCTCCTTTGACCGTAGTGGCTGATGGCACCTTCTCAAAGTTTCGCAAGCAGTTCTCGACGGCGAGTCCTGAACAATTGACAAAACCAACATCGTACTTCATAGCTTTCAAATTGAAGGAGTCATCTGACTTCAAAGCTAATCATGCTGAAGCCTTCTGGTATGCAGGATTATTTTGTCCATTTTGCTAAAACGATATAAAATGAACATGACTAATAAAAGATTATTAATGGCCCTTTTCACATAGTGTTTGGCGGCCAAGGGGTGACTTTTGTTCTTGAGTGAATATTCATCCTTCAACAAAATCAAAACGTTTCCTTGTACACCTGTTCGTTTTCGCAAATAGTTTTCGTAAAAAAGAGGTAAAGCGATACGATGTAAACATATAAATAAAATGATGATTTGATCCTGAAGGTGATTTAGATACTTAAAGCTCTGCTATGAAAATATTTTTTCCCAATTTTTGTTTATTACATATCTCGATGTCCGTTCGTACATGACATTTCTAGTAAAATACAAACTTCTCAACCGATACATTTGTATATATACAGGAATAAAAAGGTCATACCTTTAATTGTATTTTAAACTTTTGATGTAGGTGTCATTCCACCCCGACTCTCTTATACCGGATCGCTCCGGATACACTTCGGCTGATGATGGATATCGACACATCGGTTCAACCAAAGAACCCTAAGCAGTTTATCATGGAAACAATCTATCCGGAACTACCAGGTAACCGCTACCATTCTTCCTCACTGGCACAAATGATCGATCTTGATCTTGAATATTATGTCTCATAATTTCTAAAAGTATTAATATTCATCATTTAATTACATAATGATGACATTCTTATTATATTTTAAAGCAAATGTATAGCATTTGTTAAAAACTAAGTGGATAAGATATAGCTTTTCGTTGGTTTAACACACGCCTCCATCGGCTAAAATAAAAGAAACCTGATGGAAACTTCTTTCTATCTTTTTCTTTTTTGGGGGTCATCAAAACTGCATTTGTGCTTTTAAATATGACGCTAATGTTTGAATATGTAAATGTCTGTATAAGGTTCTAAGATGCTTAAGGTACGCAGAACTACAATTTATTGTCAAATTCCACCTTGAAATAATAAGCCCTACATTTGATTTAGATAATACATTTTGGTTTTTTTAAAGAGTGATTAAAGAACAAAACGCCACAAAACTTCATTTCTGATTTGATGTTTCTTTTTTCAAAATCACTTTATATATTGCAAGGGAAATTGTAGCATGTTAGTAAATCAGTGTCATACCTCGCAGCCTCGCTTGACATGTACAGGGCAGTAAACTGACAAGAGAAAAAATATAAAGGAAAGAGGCTGAATCAAGCCTCAACGAAAAGCAAAATGGTCGCTGTTCCTCGTTTATATACTTCAGTAGCTGTATGTGATATCAGTAAGAATTTTTTCCCCACTGATTTCACCTCTAAATTTCAGAGCATCTCAAGAAAGCGGTAGGACCAGCTATGGAGAATGATTCTGTTCGTATTCGCATTGTTCCTACTTACTACGTCCCTTCTGCGCCTCTCCAGAAACCCGGCTCCCTGTTGCTAGGTGACGCACTCAATTGTCGTCATCCTTACACGGCTAGTGGGATGACGGTTGCCTTCAAGGATGTCAAATGCTGGGCTGATCTCCTAGAAGGGATTGATTCACTAGGTGAGTCGATCAGTAAAGAGCGGATTCAGGATTTGTACAAGAGGAGGCACAACATTCCTTAGATTTCTAAGGAAGACTACCAAGATTTGGTGATTAGCAAAAGAAAAAAAAACAGGGATTATCTGCGGTTTTTTTTATTAAATAAATCTTTGACAAGTAAAACACTAAAAAGCAATCACCTCAAGAAAAGGAGGGAGTGTCATTTCGGACTTAAATACTTTGGTTTCAAAGAGGGGCACGGGCCGATTGTTTGACGCTGCGATCAATGACCTCTCAGGCAAACATTGGGAACCATCAAAACAAACAGCAGGCAGATCAACATTTCTTAAAGTAAACTTTATTTTGATCAGTTCCCGCACTAACTAAGCGGTCATATCTCTTGCAGCATTTATTCTGGTCCTAATCGGCCCTTCCAATGCAACAATGATAACGTTAATATCGTATTATCGTGATCATTTTTTGTTTTCTTTTGATTTCAGCTACTTTAAATTAGTTTAGGGAGCCATTCAATACAGATTTTGGCATGTTAACCCTGTAATAACCCTGGGTAACATTTTAATCACTTATCACGTCACAACTTTCACAACTTTTGTTATTATTTAAAACCGCAAACATATTCGGTATCTATTCCACACTCTAACCCACATTATATCCCACACTCTACCCCCCATTTTTTAACCCACGTTTTAACCCACATTCTAACCCACGTTTTGACCCACATTCTAACGCCCATTTTAACCCACACTCCAACGCACATTTTAACCCACATTCTAAACCTGACAGATGACAAAGAGGCGATGGCTGAAGCACTCAATTTTTTCCAGAAGCAACGCCGCTCTGGTCACGCCCTGGCTATCAACACCTTTGCTCAGTGCATCAAAACAATCCTCTTCACAAAAGACAGTAAGAAAGGATATACCCTATAGAGAGTTATCCTCTGTTGTAAGGGTTTCAACTTTAGAACGGGCACTCTTTGCTTTTTCTTTGATCAATAAAGATTACCCCTTTCCAACAAATCATGCAATATTTCAATTATTATGAGTACACTTTATCATATCATTAAAGAGAGTTGCAAAACTGAAGAGTAAAATACAGACATACGGAAATATTTGATATTGTATAAGGCGAAATGAAAAGATTCAGTATACATTATTGAGACCTGGGGGCGTTTCATGAAACAATGAGTCGGTGGTTTTCACCGACTAATATCATTTTCACCGACAGTTTTATTGTCACCGACTATTTTCCAGGCCTCTGATTGGTCAAATTTAGTCAGCGCTGACAGTTGTCGGCGGAAAAATGTTGATGAAACGCCCCCAGTTCTTCAGTTGCATTATCATATATCACCACTCGTATAATATATTCTTCGTTAATATGCTCAGTTCTTGAATTTCGAACCAAACTAATTTAAAATCAAATTCTATTCATTTCCGCTTCGTAATTGATATTCATGGTTCTAGGACAATTACCCCCTGGGCAATCACCCCCCGGAAAATTACCCCCCGGAAAGCTACCCCCAAGGACAATTACCCCCAGAAAATTACCCCGGAGAATTACCCCCGAGGACAATAACCCCTAAGGACAATTACCCCGGAAATTTACCCCGGAGAATTACCCCCGAGGACAATTACCCCCAAGGACAATTACCCCGGAAATTTACCCCGGAAAACTACCCCCGAGGACAACTACCCCGAGGACAATTACCCCGAGGACAATTACCCCCGAGGACAATTACCCCCGAGGACAATTACCCCCAAGGACAATTACCCCGGAAAACTACCCCCGAGGACAACTACCCCCGAGGACAATTACCCCCGAGGACAATTACCCCCAAGGACAATTACCCCGGAAAACAACCCCCGAGGACAATTACCCCGGAAAACTACCCCTGAGGAATTACCCCCGAGGACAATTACCCGCCCCCATGGATAACTACGCCTGAGGACAACTACCCCGAAGACAATCAGGATTCAATAGCAAAAGACGATTTGACACATTGAGAGATGTTGTGAAGGCTACGAGCCCATAAAATCCCGTGCATGAACCCACATTCGTTCAAATACTTGCGCGTGATGTTCCTCTCATTACTACACATTTTTCTTTAACTATAATGTATGCAACACCACTGTGGTTGCTGTTTTCTACGAAGGATTTCTCTTGAGCAGCGTTATTTCAAATTTTTGTTAGACACAGTGCCCTCTTAAGAAATGAAAAGTTTCGCCCAATCTTAAATTCTTCACAAACTATTTATTTTGCATCACTCTGGCATTCGTCAAGAGCTATGTACACACGTATGGGCACATTTGTTTCTTGATTTAGTGAACGAGCAAGAAAAAAGGACAAGACATACTTATTTTCTTTTAATATGGCACCGTACATACCATATATTTAACTTGAAGGCAATTTTTATTTCAAAATAAATTACAGTACAAGAAAACATATTTGAGTTCACCATGACAACAGAAATATATATATATATATAAATATATATATTACATTACATTTATAAACATGAAGAGAACCTTTAGTTTGGAATAGATCGTGGATGAGGGCCTATTATGCATACAAAGACAAATATACTATCAGCTGATTAGAAAAGTTACAGAGGATGCATAAATAATGAAATCTTACATCCTAATTTCTTTGTTGGGCCATTTTGGGGAGACTAGCTGTAACGCGTACTCATCTGCGCGCAATGTATTGTTAAATTTCTAAGAAATGTAAATTCCGTACTTTGATTTGATACATGCGTCTTCTGGCAATTGAATTCGATTTGATACATGCGTCTTCTGGCAATTGAATTTGATTCAATACTCGTGGCATATTAAGTCAAACTTCACAAAGATGGAATGGATACAGAGCGAGAGGGGTGGGCGAAAGCTCCTCCTGGGAGGATACATGTACGTCAAGCAAAAAGATTTGGCAGATGGGTACGAGGGCTTTGAATGTGAGCTACGAAGGAACACACGACAATGCAGAGCAAAAATTAAGGTAAGCATCAAACGTACCAACATATTGTGGAGTGAATGACTTGTACCAACCGTTTATTACAATACATAAGTCCCAGAGCCTATTGGTTCTACGCCACAGCCCATTGTCTAATATATTACCAATATGAAAATGATTAAGGTTGAACAGAGCCTAACAATTCATATAATAATTTCAAATTTTTTAAATGGACACTAGCATAGCATAAATTTAAGTTAAAACTTTAGACGCACGGCTTCCTAGGACCAGTGATCTCTTTGGTCAATATAATTAATGGACAGTCGGCTCAAAAGGGTTGTTCCCCTAAACAGCTCCTTATAAATTCTTAACTGCAAACTTTTAAACGAATTCACCGAGACACAACTGTGTCCGTTTTTCTTACGTAACGTTTCCATAAAAATCAGAGGTCGCCATTGAGTCATAATTGACTCAACACACCTTAACCCTAATAAGGCCGGGGCAGAGGCACGTCCCCCGGCCGCTCAAAAATATGTTAAAATCAGCCCTAAATTCGCCAAAATGTACTGAAAAACAGGGACGTGCCCCACGGGCCCCAAAATTCAATAATTGTTTGTAATAAAAAAAATATAAATTAAAAAAAAATATATATATATATATATATATATATATACAAATGCCTGACCTAAAAGTTGACTCCAACGAAACAAAATGTCAAATTTACAATTTTCGTGACCAAAAAAAAGTGTCCGCTTACCAAACCCCCCGCTTTTTCTGCGATTTTTATGGGACCAAAAAGTGGGGTCCGCTTACCACCCCCGCTTATTCAGCAATTTTTATGGGACCCAAAAAAGTTATCTCCGCTTACCCTCCCCCGTTTATTCAGCGGCTGGCTGAGCCGTTGCGTTTTGGGGACTAAAACAAAAATATTTATATGTTCTCTTACCCCCGTGTGCCCCCATATACGCACCCGGGAAGAAATTCCTGGATCCGCCCCTGGGCATTATGCCCCCTCCACGATTTTCTAATTGTTCGGGAACGCATATGGATGGCGCCCCGACGCTCGCTGACCTTTTCTTTCGAGTCTTGCGCATCTTTAAAAGAATGTTTTTGAAAATCGGATGCTTAAATATGAATAATATATGATTTATGGGTAAAATGTGATTTATGACCTTATTTGCATAAATTACCATAAATATGCAAATAAGTGAATTTTTCAAAAATTGAAATTATCATAGTATTGTATAATACACTTCACTTGACATGCGTGCAATTTACGCGGAGATCGGCCGTTTCACGGCAGCGATCTTAAGGGGCATAATCACCCCGGCCGTATTAAGAACTCAAAAAGTGATTCGGTAACATTGTTGAAGGTTGATTAAAAACGGTGTAATTTTTGTATGAAATCTTACTTATTATATTCCTTTTACTGTACTTACAGGCAAAAATCCTGAGAAAATTCTTAAACCACAAATAAATGCACGGTTTTCTTTGAAGCGGACACTGAGTAACACCCTTTAACAGTGATTAACAGTAAATTCTCCCAACCATTTTTGAATTTTCCAAACCGTTTTTCCATGAAAATAAGACATAAGACAGGCTTTTTAAAATCTTTCAACACTAAAATGTCTGGAATGTTATGAAGAGCCAGTTTGTTGCAATCGTCACAAGACGATGTACTTTCACCTGAAATGTAATTAAATTGTGATAATATAGTTGGGAGAATTAAGGAATCGATCAGTGAGATCAGTTTTTCCCAATGGTTATCATTAATAATGGTCCGTTTTCACTCAAACTTTCAGATTATCTTTAATTGTACATCTAGCAATGAAGTCACTGCCTTAGCACCATTTTCTCTCATATAAACAATGTTACCAAGTCCCTTTAAAGACCGAAAATAAATGATTCGCAAGATCAATGTCATTGCTGTAGCTAAGGACAGCCAAATTGATGATTTTCCGCACTATATGCAAACATCACACTCGGAGAGGACCTCCTTGCAGTGGTATTTTCAGAGGAGGGAGGGGTGGGCTGGCATTGCCTACCATAAGCACAAGGTAAAGGGGATAAAATAAGAATCACAGTTTAAACTTCATGAAATTAGTGTCGTTGCTTCAGTTCATAGAGGAACCGTAAGCTTATTAATGATCTACTGAGATCGTAATCAATTACTTAACGGTTATAGCTGAGCACAAGATTAAACAAATAACCACATTAAAATATTACTTAAAATTTGGAGACCGGCCTAAAACGCAAACATTTTCCGTAATATGCGTTGCCACCCCACTTTTCAGTGACGATGTTTCCATCATTTCATGGTTGACTGAGCACAAACAGAGGAAAAAATTATTAAGTCATAAAGGTATTTCTTTACTTCTTGTTGTTGAAAGAAACTAAAGACGGCAAGCTAGTCAGTTACTTTCCCCCACATCGTATTTATTAGGTTATGCTTGAGTGAGCACAAATTAAAGATAGAATACAAAAATGCAATGTCATATTAAACAATAAAGGACATCAATTTGTTTATGAATAGCGACCCTGATTTCGTATTATGAATAGCGGTCCTTAAGAGTAATGACCCCTAGATATGAATTATGAATAGCGACCCTTATCTCACTTTATGAATAGCGGTCCTCAAGAATAACAGTCCTCACGCTTTTGTGAATAGTGGCCCTCTTTCCGTTTTATGAATAGCGGTTCTTCACGTATCGGAAGTTCCACGTAATAAATCGCGGTCCTTATGACTAGTGAGGTTACACTCGAGCCAGCATGTTTATTAAGGGAAAACATACAATCACACAAACACACAAACAAGAGAGGAATAGTCACATTTCAAAGGTGATGTAAATGAGTACCTGGTAGGAATTAATTCGTTGAAATGCTAGAGCGCCGCAGTGGCCGCCTTGCTAAAGCAAGGGTAATAATCGGGGCAGCGCCAGGAGCGTCACAACGTGACAGACATGTCCGCTATATAAGAAGCCACCATTATTAATATTATTATGAAGTAATGGATGGAGGTCAACGACCTTCTGAAAAACATTGTTCTACAATAAAGGAAGCAATGACATACATTTTAGGAATAAACATGGTTATTTTGTCTTTAATTTGTGCACAGTCAAACATGACATATAGGTCCAATATGATAAAAGTAACTGACAAGATATACCAAGTTTAATTTCTGTCAATATTAAATGAAATAGAGATATTAAGATTTGTTTTTGTTGTTAATGTTATTTTTGTTCATTTTCGCTGACCTGAAGTTAGAATTGTGATTATTTTGTTCTTTAACTTGTGATCAGTCATACATGAACTAACGGATGTTAAGCAGGGTAACAGGAGGTCATCGATGGGTGTGCATGGTGTTCGCATTCAGAGCTGACAAATCATCAATTTGACAGTCTCACTACAATTAAGCAAAGGCATTAATGTAGCTAATTTTCCAAATTTTGTCTTTAAAGATAGTATCACACATTTGTAAGCCCTCAAAATCTCGATGAGATTTTTTCTGCAGATGGCTTGTGATATGCAATACAATTTTTGAACAATACTCTGAAAGATTTAGAGCTCAACCCCTTCCAGTTATGAAGTAGGAAACAAAAATGTAATCAATTATTTTCTTTTATTTTCCTCATTTTCTATTACGGCGTCTACCAGACGCTTTAAGAAGGAAAATATTAAAATTGTCATTAATAATATTTTCAGTAATAATAATGACATTACATTATCGATAACATTGTGGCGTATCCGCACTCCTCTCCAATTTGCTCAGAAAATGTAATCAACTTAATTCTCTTCGTTGTTGATGACGGAATAGATTTCTTCCATACAAGGATTGGATAGGAAAACACATTTGAAATAGTATATTTAGGGTGCATGTATAACTGAAAATTTTGTCTAAGGAAAATAAAGATTTCTGATTTTTAGTACAGAGTAGAAGGGAGGGAGTTTGCAACTTAAACAAAATAAAATCTTATCTTTAATCGGAATTCATTTAAACTTTCACCGACCCATTCCTCTCATTTACCTGCTTGATTAAGTATGACTGGCTACTTCTGGTTTCCACACAAATATTTCTGTAAAAGCACAGATACAATCCTGTTAAAAGTACTATTCCCATTTGCAGGCCAAAAATGAAAAGGTTAAATTCCAACGGCATTTGAAAGATAATACTAATTTAGAACTCTCCTAAAAACGGGGTTTGAAAATGTCTTTAAGTGGGAAAATAACAAATATTAGTTGTCGAATCGACTTAAGAGCTATAGAGCCAGTAAGTAATAGTCTGATTTTCAGACCATTGTACCGAATGGTCCGAACGTTTTAAGCTGCGCAGTGATTCAATCAGTTTAATTTGGCCATTACAAGAAGTGGGTTATTGATGTAGGCAAATGCTTATGTACCCTTTACAGCTCATTTTATATATGTTATTACCAAAGAAGAAAAGGCCAGTCAGTCACTCAATAGTGTCTGACAGTGAAGTCTAGCAAGTAAACGGGTTTCCTTGCATAATTTGAATATTAGGACACTGCTAACGTTTATATTTCACAGATAGGACATACATGACATATTCATAATTCCTACAAAGTTCGACAGCATTAGATGTTTGCTGCAAAAGGGACATAGTATCTTTACGGTTCAAAGGAAATCCAACCCTTGTAACAATTCCATTGCTTTTAAGGAATGAAAGCAGATACATCAGAGAAACAGAATGGCAAAAGTTTGGAATAAATCGGACCAATGATAAGAAAATAATGAATGTTTGATATATGAGATCACTATATACATCCATGCAAATCTCAAATTGGCAATTCTCTCATTGGATTGTGCCGTAGTGACAAATAACCCTTCGTTTGTCTTGTACACAAATATGAAGATTTTTTTCTTCTCCCAAGCGCCTTCACCCTTGGGGCACTACTTAAAATATAATATGGAGAGTATATTATTACAGGTTCTCTAGAAATAATTTTTGTGTGTAGGAACAAACGGGAAAGGGAGTGTCGTGGTCGAGTGGTTTAAGGCGCTTGACTTGGAGATTCGAAGGTCGAGGGTTCGAATCCCGACACGGCACTAATATCCTTTGGCAAGATATTAACCTGCACTTGCTACTCTCCACCCAGGTGTTAAATGGGTACCCGGTAGGATGCGACCGTCATTGTTGGTCAAACAGTTTTTGAGCGTCATGTAACGCCTGGCTGGAATGCTCCCAGGGAGTGGAGATTGTGCACACATTGTGTGCGGGTAAGCACTGAATCCAATGACCGGGGTAATAATATATTTGTAAAGCGCTTAGAGACATTTGTATTTAGCGCTATATAAATTAAATTTATTATATTATTATATTATAAAGTTGTCTGCCGCTACTTTATACAGAAAATACCGATTCGGCTAATTCGAAGAGCCCTACCTATATATATATTTTTTTTTTTATTTATTCATGGTTAAAAACAAATACAACTTGTGCCCGCATTCAGCAAAAGCTGTTTTTTCAGCGAGGCAGTGATTACATAAAATTCGAATAAAATTTAAAACAATGAAAATATAATTCACAAACAAATATGAAAGTTATAATAAATGAACATATTTACAGAAATTTAACTACAAAATCAAATCATAGTGACAAAGGGGAAAACCCAAAACAAACACAAAACAATCAAATAAACAATTAAGTTTGTATCTACGGGATGAAAGTGATTCTAACTTTCAAAAATTCAAACTTTGTTCAACACGCTTCACTAATTTTTCAGGTTTAGTCTTGAGAAGTTAACTATCAATGTTGGACTCCCCGTTAACAAAAAAATCACAAGGAGTTGCTTTTAGGAAACTTAATTCGTTGTGTTGAGATCAACGTACATGTAGCTATTTAGGTGAATTGCCGTTTGGTTAACAACCAGCCAGTCTACTATCCACTTTGTCCCATAATAGTTTCGTCTACTTATCGTTAGATCTAGCGGCCATCTAGGACGACAGTCATTCGGTCTAATCCCCAATTAATCTATTACCATTTGGTCTATTATTCATTTTGTCTGATTCCTAGTTTTCTAAATGCCCATTTCGTCTACCATCCATAATGCCTAATAATTAGTGGATGATTAATAGCCTATATATATGGGAATAATGTTTTATCTCTCTCAATCTCTCTCTCTCTCCCCCACACTTCCTCTCTCTCTCTTTTCTTTTTCTCTAATAGGTCATGGGTGATAACCAATTCCGCGATAGAACGGAGCATAACCATCCGCCTAACCATGGTAGAAGCAATGCTACGAAGGTTAAAGCAGCAACGAAGAGAAGGGCCACTGAGTCCAATGAAAGACCACAACAGGTGCTTATGGCGACACTATGCGAGGTAACAGAGGAAGGGCGGGCAGCGCTACCATCACTAAACAACATGAGGAGGAATATCCGGAGACAGCGCCAAGAGAACCCAAACGCCCTCCCCATTCCCATGACTGTGGAAGATCTGGAAATCCCTGTAGATCAACGATTGACGCTGGGTGGAGAGCTTTTCCTTTATCACGACTCTGGAAGAAACGACCTCGCCGGATTTTAGTGTTTACTACGGAAAGGAACCTTCAGGTAAGAACAAGTGTTGGGGTTCATTGCCATTTGGCCTTCTACGGTTCCGCAATTTTAGGAAGTGCTGCAAAAGCATACGTATTGAGTAAAAAGATTTCAGGATTCATTAGAATGAATTGAAATTGTGAGGTCATCATAAAGATATCCAAATACTTCCTATAAAATTGAAATTGAAATTAAATTAAAATTGGTTATTATTCTCGACAAAGTACAGGATCGGTTCTAGAACAATTCTGAGGGGGTATTGTTCTGATACGACATGATCTCCTATTTCGATTATGTTTTTTAATTATCATGCTATGATAATTAAAAACAGTAAGTAAGTAAATAAAATAGCTTGGAAATAATACATACAATTTTGCAAGTGAAACAGTTTGTTTGTTTGAAATATATAATATTCGATGCAAATGTATTCATTCTGTTTTGCTACTAGTTGCTGTCAACGTCTGAAAGTTGGTTCGCTGATGGCACGTTCAAGGTAGTGCCGACCATCTTCTTCCAGTTGTGGACAATCCACGCCACATATGAGGGACATGTGGTGCCTTTGGTTTATTGCCTCATGCTAAATAAGGACCAGGCGTCATATGCAAGGGTACTAGCAGCACTACAGGAGGGAAGGGCGTTCTACCCAACCAGAATCATGATCGACTACGAATTTGCAGCGAAGAACGCATTTTCCCAGGCATTTCCAAATGCTCACGTTCAAGGATGTCTTTTTCATCTCTGTCAGAGGATACATGAACGGGTATGGTGATATTTATATATTGACAGTTGATCCCTTTTTTTTACCCGCCATTTATTGATCAAATAGTACATTCAAGGCTCATGGCTAAAAAAAAAAAAATAGTGATACAAATATTAGGTAGAGTTTGAAATTTGAGTAAGTGGACTTGCAAGCCATGATAAATGCTGAGGAGAGAGGGGGGGGGGAGGACTCTAATAAATATTTTTTCTTTTAATCATCCTTTCAAGCCCAGTAACAAAAGCTTTATATGATGATTAGAGGGTAGGGGCTAGGGGCTATATCTCTTTTCGATTGTGCCTAAAACTGACCTGAAAAAACACGGACCTCTAATCGCCAGGGAGGGGAGGGGGAATATAATCGATAGTTATACTGAAAATTGGTAGGCCACAAGGAAGCTGAGTAGGATACAAGCATGTTATTTTCTCCTATAGGAAACGCTCATTGCGTATAGTCAGGCAAGGGAGAAAATTTCGGGCAGCCCTGGCGGATTCGGGCGAAAAATAGGGGACAGCGGTTTGTTCCTCCCCTCCCCACACTAAATGAACAGTTACCAATATCTATGCATTTTGCTCAATGGGTAGACAACAAACAATATTTCTGAAGTGTGAAAGGGCTGGTACATGTACTGTTATGAGTTTTATATTATTATTTTTAGATCAAGCAAGAAGGGCTGCAGGTGCTCTACAACGAGGATGAGGAGATCCGGACACAGGCGAGAATGATAGGAGCGATTGCATTTGTGCCAGTGGAAGACACCGTGGAGGCGTTTGAAGCCTTGGCAGGCATTGCAAGGGCAGAGCTGCAACCTGTCCTCAATTATTTTGAGGATACTTATGTGGGTCGACCTCAAAGAGCCGCGGGACATGGTCGCCAGGCAGCGAGGTTCCCGCCCATAATGTGGAACATGTTCAATGCGACACTGCAGGGGAATTTCGCACGAACAATCATGTGGAGGGCTGGCACCGAAGGTTCCAGATCGGCGTCGGTGCCGACCACCCCTCGTTTTGGCAGTTTTTGACCTGCCTAAAACGGGAACATGCCATGAACGAAGTAACGATCGGACAAGCGCAAGCTGGAATGGCGCCTCCCGCACGTAGGAGAGTGTACCAAGATACCAATCTCCGGCTCATCAGGCTCGTTACTAATTACCATGGGAGAGACATTGTAGATTTTTTGAGGGGCGTGTCCCATAATCTTCACTAACGATCAGTCACCTATGCTATTGTACAGTTTTTGATCAGTCCAGTTGAATTGTTTTAACATGCAGGACCTCCCATTTACTTGGCATTACATTATATGGGATGTTTTGTTTTACATTAAGAGATGCGTATATACATTGTTGAATACAGAATGATATCATTTGATATCTTCTTTTGTATGCATTTGATCGTTTTCAGGATAAAAGTTTCTATTTTTTTTAATTCTCTTTTTTACTGTTTCATGTTTATATGATAAGCATGATTAGCATCGGGCAAGCGCAAGCTGGAATGGCGCCTCCCGCACGTAGGAGAGTGTACCAAGATACCAATCTCCGGCTCATCAGGCTCGTTACTAATTACCATGGGAGAGACATTGTAGATTTTTAAGGGCGTGTCCCATAATCTTCACTAACGATCAGTCACCTATGCTATTGTACAGTTTTTGATCAGTCCAGGTGAATTGTTTTAACATGCAGGACCTCCCATTTACTTGGCATTACATTATATGGGATTTTTTGTTTTACATTAAGAGATGTGTTACGTATATACATTGTTGAATACAGAATGATATCATTTGATATCTTCTTTTTATGCATTTGATTGTTTTCAGGATAAAAGTTTCTAGTTTTTTTACTTTTTTTACTGTTTCATGTTTATATGATAAGCATGATTGTGATGATCTTTGCCTCTGAGTTTTACTTTGGGATGTCAGAACTCTGTTTTTAGTACATGACTTTGATAAGTCTCCTCCTTTGGCTTCCTTCAAGACAGCAGGAAGGTGTTTTATTTGTGTTAATGTATCATTAATATTTATCATGTTTATCCTCTTCAAATATGGTTTTGGGCAATACGCGCCAAAATTTGCTGGACAGAAGTTTTATCGTTGCAGAAAAAGCTCTTCGTATTAATCGCAACTCTCAGTCGCGTTCCCTTACAAATCCTATATTCTTTGAAAATAGCATGTTAATAATTAATGACCTCTATCTCTTCCAGTTAGGCCAGTTTTTGTAAACTAACAGTAATGACATGCTCTCAATTTTATTCATGATGTGTTCCTCCCCCACCCCTACAAAAAAATTACATTGTGGTGACTTTCATTTACCTCTTCTAAATACATTTATCTATGCCGGTCTCAAATTTTGGAACTTTTCACGTATTTGTACTAAACTTGCCCCATCACTCCATTCTTTTAAGCGAAAAGCGAACTCGTTTCTTTTACAATCTTATAAAACATATTAAATCTTCGCGTAGTCAACTCGTGTTTTACTCCCCCACAGATTGCGTTTGTGACCTTTCATATAATGTCAGTCTTCGTCCTATGTCTCTGTTGGATCATGTTCACCCAGACGTAGGAAAAGCATGTTGTTATACATTTTTAAATTATGAATTTATAATTCATAAGTTCTCATTTCACAATTTCAGATTAATCTGTTTTGTCTCCAAATGTATATGTATTTATTCCATATGTTTATTACTACCGTCTTTTGAGGGATCCACATTCTACAAATCCCGCTTCTCAGTAGATCCCTCCATTTTCACAGTTTTTTACTTTTAAACAAACGAAACATCACTTACAGCACATGTATACATTCTTTTGTAATTTAATTAATGATTTTCAAAATGATTTATGTAATTGATTTCTTGTCATAATTGTTTATATTGATAGTTCTGTTGGAAGTGAAAATAAAACTGAAAATTGAAACACTGTTTGAAATGCTATTAAAGTTATTCACTTGTGATAGAGAATGTAAATAGTTAAAATATTGCATCTTGTATGTCAATTTACCTCCGCAACATTTTAAGTTCAATACCTTTTCTTTTATATAAAGAATGATGACAAAACAAGAATAGGATTTTCACCACATTAACTCGTACACTAGAGAACCATAAACAGCTAAACAAAAAATAAATTTTAAGCACAGTCTAAGTAGACATATTCCTTTGCTTCCAGAATTCATGAAAAGTCAAAGTTTTAGGAGACTTGGAGGCCACACTGAATAACGTCAAACAAAGCTGGCGAGAAGCGAACATCGTCACTAATGCTTAAGCGTCCCTTCGATTTTTAATCTCTGTTAAACTCGTTAAGAACAAAAGCTTGTCAATTTCATATGGTTCATAGAATTACCATGACCACGTTTCAGGGGGAAAATAAAGTAAAAATGCCTGCTTTAACCTTTTCTGAGATGGAGGTAGTGGATGTTTCTATCTTTCATATGGCCTAGAGTTTGAAAAAGTTTCACCAATTAAAAATTAGAAAATTATGATTTGTTGAAGGTGCAAACACAAATATGCAACTCCGTGACGTGTCTTGTGAGCTCCCGCCTATTTGCCCTGTGCTAGAAAACTTTAAAAAAATCTGTATTCTTCCTTAACAAATTTTCCACATACATTCACCCAAAATATAATTAAATATAATTATTGCAAATATGTTTATACACAACCCCTGTACGAAACAAATCTATGCCGTCATAAATAACTAAGAAAATGAAAGTTCATGACATTTTCTCTAAATAGCAATTTGAAGCGGAGCTCGCATTATACGTCACAGTGTTGCAAATTCCTGGGTGTGATTGTCCTCGGAGGTAATGGTGTTTCGAGGGGGTAATTGTCCTCGGGGGGTAGTTGTCCTCGGGGGTAGTTTTCCGGGGTAGTTGTCCTCGGGGGTAATTGTCCTCGGGGTAGTTGTCCATGGGGGTAATTGTCCTGGGGGTAGTTGTCCTCGGGGTAGTTGTCCTCGGGGGTAGTTGTCCTCGGGGGTAATTGTCCTGGGGGTAGTTGTCCTCGGGGGTAGTTTTCCGGGGTAGTTGTCCTCGGGGGTAATTGTCCTCGGGGTAGTTGTCCTCGGGGGTAGTTTTCCGGGGTAAATTTCCGGGGTAATTGTCCTTGGGGGTAATTGTCCTCGGGGGTAATTCTCCGGGGTAATTTTCCGGGGTAATTGTCCATGGGGGTAATTGTCCTCGGGGGTAATTCTCCGGGGTAATTTTCCAGGGGGTAATTGTCCTTGGGGGTAGTTTTCCGGGGGGTAATTTTCCGGGGGGTGATTGCCCAGGGGGTAATTGTCCTGATACGGATATTCATTAGTTATCATGTAATTGGACAATCATTGTGCTATTGCAGAAGAAAAATATTGAACTCAATTTTTCAGGATACTTGTCAAAGCTTCGGCTAGGAGGTTACCACTATGTCTTGCTAGGTGGTGAATGCTTGGATGGACCACTACGTATTTATGGCGGGTAAGTATTAAAGGAAAGGATGTATGAAATAATCTTGTCTGTGCATTCACTTGTTGGTCGCAGTGGCGGCTCCAGGGGGCCTCCAAAAAACAGGTAAAAACACCCTTTTTTGAGAAAAAAAAGATTGGCCCCCTCCCCTGGCGCCCAAAGGGTGGGGGGTGACGGTGGAAAAAAGAATCACCCTTCCCGTAGGGAAAAATTTTTATGGGTGCCAATTTTTTTTTTTGCGCACTACCCCCACCGAGCGAAAAATCGACCGGCACGATTTTCAAATTTTCGCACGAAGTGGGCCCCTTTGTAGGCCCCCTCCCTTGCCGCCGGCTGGATCCGTCCCTGGTTGGTCGATATTTTGATGGAATTTTGTCGGTTTACTTGTACTGACAAAAAGTACCTGCAAATAAAGTTGCCAGAGCTATGAGTTAACTGCCACAATGCATCAGATTGCTACGTTACTGGTATAATTTCTAATAAGTACGTTAAACTTCTTTTTTTTATCCTACATTTTATGACTTAGTGTATCTTACGGGGCCAACCTCGACTAACTCTCGCTTTTTGTTGACTCCATTAACCAAATGAATTATTATTGTCATGCTGAAATACAATGTAAATTTATTTGGGGGTAATAAATGAATGAATGTATGAATAAATGAATGGTTATTAACCTAGAACTGAATGTTGTCCACGAACTACTCAATATAGAAGCTCAATTCAACATAAAGCTCTTCCTCATACCACAAAATTACTACAAACTATTAACACATTCAAAAAGTATTTAAACAATTTTATTCCAGACTTCTTGTAGTTGTTTTTATTTTTCCTATTATTATGTAAGCTATTTTTTTTATTTTTTTATTTTTCTATTTACTTGTTTAGTTTTTTCTCTTGTATATATTGTAAATATTTCTCTCCTTTTTCATGTGTTACTCCAATTCGCTCTTGTCATTGTTGTAAGTTCATTTTGGGGGAAAGTTTTCCTTATTCCTGTACTATATATTTACATTTCTTTTATGTATATAGGGACCCCTCTATAAAACAGCGTTGTTATGCTAAAACCGCCGAGTAGGGCCATCCCTCCGTCTTCCTTTTATTACTTTGTCTTTATGATTGTAAATGTATATTTGTTGTTTTAATTGACTGAAAATAAATACAATACAATACAAAATATGGGGGAAAATCGCTTTTAATTAATAAGATATCATATTGGGAAAAGGTTCTTGTTTTCTCCCTTCTTGCCCTTAGCTTGGAACCTCGACCAACCTTGCTGCTCTATCACTTCTTGGCCGTAAATCTTTACACCGCTTACTACCTCCTCAAATCGGCACCGTGGTACGCCAAGCCTCTTGCTCTTCTGGACGGCCCGCTCGTCTTCATTCGGTCATCCGTTATGTTCTTCTCCCTTTGGCTCTCTGAATGCAAATCCGTTACTCAGTCCTAGACACCTAAATCGTACCGTAGACTTTGAAATGTGTTGGTCCGTGCAGTGAAATTGGATGGTAATGTTTAAGGTAGTTTCAGTTGTCATAGGAAAGGGCAAATCAGTGAAGCATTTTGAGTAGTTACTAGTAAATATACACACCACTCAAAATTTCTTGTATATGATGTAGCCTCCAAACTAAAGAATATTTGATATGAGTTTCAAAGAGTAACATTAAGTAGTTGAGAAATTATCTCTCCCTAGTTTTAACATGTTGACAGGGGATTTCACTATTAAACGAATATGTATATTGTGTATGATTTAAAACTGTCCATTTTGGGACCTTTGGAAGAAGATGAGGCTGCACCTGCACCTTCACATAAGATTTTTCTTTAATTTAGGTATTTACAAATTTGCCCAAAAAAATTAATTTGTGAAAAAGACGAGGAGTTGTAGTATACTTAAGGGCTATTAGTGAAATGAGAAGTAGCGATATATTAGCTTTACACATGATGTATATATATATATATATATATCATCATCATTCGATAGGAAGTAATTCTAAATATTTTCTTCATTTAGTTTTCACTCTCTATAATTATACTCAGAAAAAAATAGTATGAACAAACAAACTTTACTAGATTCATTGCCATCTCACATTTTGTCAGAAATGAAATACATTTGCATATCTGTATTATTTTTCTTTTAATCGGTGTATTTGAAAATAGCGCGTGTATCATTTATCTTTCAAATGACGTACTTTTCAATGTTTGGTGCAGTGGCGAATACAGGATTATCTTACTCCTGCTATTTTCAAGCTTTAATATCCTACGACAATATATGTGTGTGTGTGTGCGTGCGTGTGTGTGTGTGTGTGTGTGGAAGCGCGCGCGTGTGTGTGTGTTAGCCTACGTTACTCCTGTCATTCATATATATAATATTGTTCATTGTCATTTTTATGTTGTTTTTAAACAGAGCCCTGATGTAAACCAGCCTATTTTAATGTGTTTAACAATGTTCCGTAATGATTATATAGCTGAACATGTTACTCTATCTAAAGATGCGAGAAAAAACAAGAAGACAAAAATCTTGTAAGCTCATTCCCCACCCCGGGCCGCGTTTGACATCTAGGCGCCATTCAACAGATGTTCTCAATGCTGAGCAAGCTACAATGGCTACCGCAGCCCACCGGATACACATTTAGCACATGGGTGGGGAGTGTTAAATATGGATTAATGTCTTGCCAAAGAACCTTAGTGCTATTCTGGGATTCTAACCCTCAACCCTTTGATTGACAGTCAATTAAGTGAATGAACCACTATACCACGAAACTTCAATGTCATTAAGTAAGATACCAGAGTAACCATCAGTGAGGATGCTACATCCCTTCCTATCTTTCGACACTTTGTTTCTTCATTTATATAAATATATATATATATATATTAAACCAAAATTAAATGCTTTAGAATAAATAAGTTTATATCCAAAATAGCATTTGTCCTGTGTTTTGCTTCCTGAAATGTTGAACAACGATAAAAACAACATAATTAGGCGTTCTGCCGCGTAGCGTGGCAGAGCACCTTTTGATTTCGTCAGAATATATTTTTTTCCTTCTTTCTTTCTGTATGGATTTTGTTCGCTTCATATGTCATGAATGACATGGTTAATAAAAATGAAATGTTCATGACATGTGCAATATGCATGATTATTGATCCTAACGATGAGATTTGTTTTGTTGTTATAACTGATGTGTGACGACATCTAGGCGTCGTTTGGTTAATTTCTTTTATTGACCATATTTCCGTCATACATTGTCGTTTTTGAACGATATTCGATATGCATAAACTTCACGTGATAGGCAAACTTTTGGTCACACCCATTTCCGTGCGCGCGTCATGGTGGATGCATTGCGCTTGCGTCAAATTGCTTATTGGACCAATTTACTACACGTTTCAGACTTTTTTGAACATTTCACAATTTCGCGCGCACGTTTTTGCGTGTGCGGTCCGTACTGAATGTCATAATTAAAATTTGTTCACTTGTATTGTGTTGCTGACACTATTTTAAGCAATTTCAAATAAGTTTTAGCGATTATTGATCTATATTTAGCTCATAGACGTTCGTTAAACCTCAAAATTGATGCACGCGCGCAGATGCAAAATATTGGTTAGAGGATAATTACCCTGTCGACAATCACCCCGACCAATTACCAACGGAACAATTAACCCCAAGGAAAATTAACCCCCAAGGACAACCAACCCCGAGGACAATTACCCCCCCCCCTTAAGAAAATTACCACCTCCCCCGCTAAAAATCAAAACCGACTTCCCCTCTAATGAACAGGTGGTAATTACCGGGGCAGGTAATTGTCCTCGGGGTGGTTGTCCTTTGTTGTCCGGGGTGGTCGTCCTAGAGGCTAATTTTCAGAGGTGTGGGTTAATTGTCCTAGTGGGTAATTTTCCGGGGGTTATTGTCCTAGGGGTAGTTTTCCGGGGTGATTTTCCAGGGGTGATTGTCCAGATTGTCCAGATTCAGCCGAGGACGCAGGTTTGAAACTGAGTCACGTCTTTCGGATGGTGACGTTAAAGGTCGGTCCCCAGACGTAAATAATCATATATCTGATTGATACACGTCTGTAAAAACCCAAGTACACATACACACACACCAGGGTGTTATTGTCCTCATACGGCCAAAATTGCCAAAAGTGGTCATAAAAGTTCGTATTTCGGATCCGCTATATTAAACTATTCAGAATGGCTGGTGACCCCTAATTTTTCTTTCATGTTCTGATAGGGTATGAATTGGAGATGCGATTTCTTGTATCACGTTTGCTGTTAGAATGATGTAACGTCAACATAGTGCCACTCAAAGGAAAACAATTGAATTTGATTAGATTAGGTAATATTTGCCGTTGTGTTTTGAATATATCTCGTTTATCCCTGCTCTGGTGTCTTCATATTTGGTTCTATATACCTCTCTTTAGAAATCTAGCCATCTGATTGGTCGAAATTGGAGTCGTGATTTTAGCCATGCCCGCCAACCGGTCAATAGTTTTTAAAAAAATGACCGCATGCCCCGGGTAACTTGCCGCATAAATAAATTATGTGTGTGCGATTCCCGAATGCTCGTAACATTCAGGCATATTTCTAGCGAAGATTAACAAACAGTGTCACATATTTCTGTGATGTTTTAACCAATCTTTACTGAAGAAAAGGATAAGGCAAGAATTCTTTGTATATTTTGTTGTGAATTCGGTATATAAAAGATATATGGACTGCTTTAATTATTGTTCGAGATTTAGCTGTTTCTATACTAGCTCTCGGACAGATAGGACATACATGACATATTTATAATTCCTGCAAAGTTCTACAGAATTTGATGTTGGCTGCAAAAGGGACATGGTATCTTTAAACTAAAGGTAGGCTGAATATATTTGTTTACTAATGTCTTGAATGAATGCATGTTTCTCTCATTAACCCAATGTTACCGGCCATTTCATCTACCTGCTATAGATCGAGTACCAAAGTAATATCGTCATATTCGCTCGTCGCGCAGGATACTGGTTCTAAACAACAGAGCCTACGCGTGAGGTTCACCGCGTAACCATGTAAGTTACTGGCTGGAGCAGGGTAATTGAGTGGTTGGGGCTGGTGTTATCACTGCACCGATGTTTAGCACAAACTTGTTTGGAACCAGCAACCTTGATAACTTAGCCAGTATGACGTCACACTTTCGTACTCTATTACTACTAGCATCTCTGTGGATATAATCCACTGTGCATTAATAAGGTGGTGCTATGTCGGACAATTTATTTTACGTTCAAGCATTTGTTTTTGTACAAAAAGTATGCATAAAACTTTTTAAACAGGTCTTCAATATTCAATGTTTGTAATGTAATGAAATTCAATGCACATATCTTTAAGAAGTACCTAGTTATACATCATTTCATTCACCTGTTATGAACAATTGATTTTCAATAGTCGGAGTGCCTATGGGTTATTTTCGTAATGTTACCAAATTTAGTGCAAATTATTCCATTCACCTGTTACGAATAATTGTAATTCAAAAGTCAAAAATTTCAATGATAGAGAGAAATTATTATCTATTTCAAAGTTTCAATGTAAAGTTCGGCTTCTGATTGGAACTATGTCACTTTTGGAATGTTTACATATATAAAGCCCACCACAAGAGGGCAGTAAATATCATGCGCGAACTTTGGTCACACTTTTTGACAGACGTCGGTAGTGGTAAGCCTTCCGATTTTCTCGTCTTATCATTGGTTTGAAGTTAATACAGCCTTGGAATGTTATATAATCTGATTATATGATAAATTACGATTCTTATGACGTGTGGAACATGATATATGTTGATCTGGATATTTTGTAATGTGCAAGAAAAGAAAAATATCCGCGAACTTTGGTCACCCCTTCATACGATCATTTACGAGTAGCCTAAAAATATATAGACTTCTAGCCGCGCCAGCTCAGGAAACGCAGTCACTTCTTGGTGAAGTATTACAGCCGGCTAGCATCGGCGAATTGAAATCATAATCCGCTCGACGAGATCTCATCGGCTGGACTAGCAATGAGCCATTTGCGCAGTCTCTGTAACAGGTCCACATCTACCACTGGTTATTATCGATAATCAAGCTATAAACTGAACTTTAAAAGTATGAGACGTGCTCAAATTGAAATAATTTACGGTAAACTTCTGATTGTTTTAAAAAAATATTACCGTCGACGACTTCAATTAGAGTTCATTCAATCAGTCAATATTCCTTGATCAGACAAAAGAAAAGGGGATGTGATAGGGGGCAATACGTTGTGACAATGCGGAGAGCCCCTCACTGCAACGACGAACACGTCACAATAATTTCAGAGATATTAACACAAAATGGATCTTTATTACTTTTTTTTATATCGTATGGTATCACTTCGATGTTGATTTTAATTTGCCTGAAGATTTTCTGCTTCACTGAGATGTACTTGACAAACTTATATTACAATACAAATTCACTTAAATGAAAAATACCTCATGGTTTGTAATTTAATAACTTCAAAGTTGCAAGTCATACAACCGCCATTTTCCTCAATTTCGTGCTCAAATCGTAGGGAATTCTGGGAATGCAAAAAATGTTTTATGCATGACCTAATACATAAAAAATTTTGTTGATGGCCAATCACCAAACAGTAATGGGCGTACTTTTTACGTCATTGCTCATGAATAAACATTGACCCTCCAAAATCGTCGTTCAAATTGGACAAAACCCCCATAATGCATCCAATGCAAAACCTATGGAATGTCAAAGGTCACAAATTTAGTTGCTCCTCTAGTCCTCCTACGGAGGACATACTGTGTATGATCGAATCTCTTTGATGTCATTTTGAGATAAGACCGCCATCAACGCCGGCACTACCTCGATCTCCACGTCGCAGCGACTCAATCCATCGATATTCAACGTACATTATCAATGATTTGAGGGGAGCGCACGACTACCAAGAAATGGATTTGCAATCCATAGCGCAACCCGGATATCAAGACGTCGGCTACTAGACGGAAGCGGAATGACACCGGATCCACGTCGCTGGGACATCAGACCATGGCGCATGCGCAGATCGTAAAGCAGGGAGAGTTAAACATGCGACTTTCAACACATCTGAAGGCATTCCAGATGAGTATTGCGACACTGACGAAGTTCAATGCTCTCTCGAATACGCGTATCCCAACCCGATTTATGAATCTTACACGTGTCGGAGGTCGGAGGTCAAAGGTCGGAGTGCACAGGTCGGCGATGATGGGTATCTTGTCCCGGACTCTTTGGAATAACATATTGGGTTTATTATGTTTTGTTCTTCTTCAGTTTTGTTGAGTCAAAATGTACGCCTATTAAAAATCGCCAGAAATTGTACACGATTCAAGGGGTTCATGTTTTTAAGGCACATTTATTTTTTCTAACCCTGTTTATATTTTGCCCCTTTTGCAGTATTATCAACATCATTTAAAGATAAAGCCCAGTTCTGGTCATGCGATTGCATTGTGAAAGAAACGTTGTGGAATCGATCAGAAAAGGTTGATCATCTAGCATAAAAGTATTGGTGTGTACTGCAAGGTTCTGGAATCATCAAAATGATAAGAAATTTGGCCCAGTCTTGGTAAAGTTACAAGCACTGTACACAGAAAGATGTAGATGGGACTACACAGAAAGATGTAGATGGGACTACGCGACCACGTGCTCGATATCTATTTGGTCCCAGTAGATATAATAATCTACAAATATATCAATTAGCAGGCGGTTTCCCGGCAAAATTTTTATCATCACGTATTAGTCAAAACATATTCTTTCACATGATTGGTAATGAGAGCTTCCATTTCATTTTTTGAGAGGGGCGTTTCCAAAACTGGTCTTTACCTTTAACAAAATGTTATTCACATCCATGTACATATCTGAGCTATATGGCAGATTCTGAACTATATGCTCATGGCCGGGTACAGTGTACAAAATAATACAAGCAGGAAGAAAAGAAAAGGGACATAAAAGGGTAAAAGTTAAACACTTTGCAGGGCAATTCCTCTAAAATCTCCATAGTTTTGTAATTAGTAATACATGTATAAGTGTAGTTTATTACGCCTTTGGGTCCTGGATTTAACAGTCACGTGCACCGCCTTACCTTGTCTCCATATACTTTGCGCATGCTTCTACAAAATCGCGATACACTTAATACAAACCTGCTACACTTACATTCACAATCATAATCCCCCTAGGCTCCCCCCCCCCTGGCCCCATATGTTGCCTTCCCTCACCTCGCAGTAGACACCCCACCCCATCATCCCCATCACCCCCCACCCCCACCCCACCCCTGCCACTCAACCTAAGCCATAACACAGGTCATCTCATTCCAGTGCACTTTGACCTGTGAATGGGAAAGTATTCACGGTTGTTTCAACGCAAAGCATGCCGGAACAGATTTTAAGTATGGCAGTAGATTTTCACCTTCGCCGCGATCAGCTTTTCCATTGCCAACAACGGGATTTTTATCCCGTCGAATCAACATCATAATCTTGTACAGGATGCGTTATTCTGCAGTGATTTTCTTTCATTCCAGTATCATTTGTACAGTAAGAAACCAAAGTTTGTGATTGTGTATTGTTATGACGATCCTTCAAAAATAAAGCTGATAATACGAAGTAAAGTGGGCTAATGAGAGTGGGTTCCTTGGTATGAATATGTAGTCCCATATGTTCAAATGTGTGTGTGTGAAGTTTGGGTCGGTGGTTTGCCTTTTTAAGCTGCTAAACATTCGTGTTTTAGGTTGAAGGATCGTCATAAAAATACATAATCACAGACTTTGGTTTATTACAAAATTTATTTACAAAATGACCAATTAATTTCCTATCAAGTTCATTATACAACAGGGAGAAGATAAATTTAAATTAGAATACAATTAATGAATCAAAGTATGTTACTGCGTATTTAGATATCCAATACTACTTGTAAGCAGCAATACCTCTTCAGCCATTTTGCCCCCCTGCCCGCTCGGCCTCCCCCCTGGATCCGCGCCTGCAAGCCTATATAACAAAAAGATTATATGGAACTGTAAATGACTTCATAATATGAATTTATAGAATTAGTGATAGTTATATATGATTCTATTGATAATAATATGTAAAATTAACAAATAACAGAATTGCAAAAAGAAATCGGTCGGATCTAGACAATCGAGCATCGATCAGCTCCTCCAACTCCGTTCAGCCTGGCACCCCTCCATCCAGCCTAGCACCGGCCCCTGCATTGAGCCTTAAGAAATGTACATTAACTCCATCTATCTCCATTATGCTAGCATGATTTAATTTAAACTTGCACTATAACTACATCCAGCCTAGTACCCCCTCCATCCAGCCTAGCACCCTTTCCATTAATTGAGCCTTAGAAATGTACATTAATTAACTCCATATCTATCTCCAAGCATGATTTCATTTAAACTTGCACTTACTACATCCAGCCTAGCACCCCCTCCATTGAGCCTTAGAAATGTACATTAATTAACTCCATCTCCATCTCGATCCCAGCATGATTTCATTTTAACGTGCACTAACTACATCCAGCCTAGCACCCCATCCATCCAGCCTAGCACCCCCTCCATGAGTCCATTTAGCCTTAGAAATGTACATCAATTAACTCCATCTATCTCTTAGCATGATTTTATTTAAACTTGCACTAACTACATCCAGCCTAGCACCCTCTCCATTCAGCCTAGCACCCCTCCATCAATTAGCCTAGCACCCCTCCATTGGGCCTTAGAAATGCACATTAATTAACTCCATCTATCTCCTAGCATGATTTCATTAAACGTGCACTAACTACATCCAGCCTAGCACCCCTTACATTGAGCCTTAGAAATGTACATTAATAAACTCCATCTATCTCTAAGTGTAAGCACAATTTTATTAAAACTTTTACTTGCACTAACTGTAACTACATCCAGCCTAGCACCCTCTCCATTCAGCCTAGCACCCCCTCAAGCTAGGATATAGGCGTTGCGCGGACCAGTAAGTGTGATGACGTTCGTGACGTCATATAATCATGTTTATTCATGAGGCCGCCAGCCTCGCCAGCCTAGCACCTTCGTACGCTACCGTATGGGAAAGTATTCGTTTAAGCGGAAATCCATTACTGTGACGTCATACCCGTAATCGGCTCGATGCAAGCACGCCTTGGTCTTGGTATACATGTGTATACCGTGTCGTTGTGGCATATACACAACTATTCCTACTACATACTAGACTATTCCTGCTACACACTCTCGACTTGTCGTTCTGTACACTGGCATACACACAACTATTCCTACTACATACTAGACTATTCCTGCTACACACTCTCGACTTGTCGTTCTGTACACTGTTGCCGCCTGCTGATCAGTAGGCCTACCCGGAATTATATAGCCCTTTATCCTCTTTTCATACGAGTACAACATCATAGAAGAGTTAACAAGCCCGACGCCATGATCATGTCAGGAATTTATTCCAATTTTGTTCTGTTTGCCTGCCTCCTCGTTTGTGTGTTGGGCTCAGAACTGGTCAGGAATAAGAGACAATGGCCATATACCTATGGTAAGATACAGATAGCGGTAATTAGCACGACTGTTATTTATATGTTGATCCTTATTTTATTGCAGTACTTTATTTCCATTTGTAATTTGTTTGTTTGTTTGATGTTATATTTGCATTTGTCAACATAATAGAAAGTTACATACAAACTAGGTACATATAATATTATCAACAAAAGTCCAAATACATACATTAATTATAATAATTTCATACTATGAATAAATTAAATAATTATACCTTTAAAAAAACACAAACCTGACAAATCATTTTAAAATTGACAAATGCAGGAGACCACCATATTAAGCTAGAGTTTACACCTCTTAATTTATCTTACTTAAAGCATGTTGCTTAAAGGGATATATAGTTGAGTTTTGTTGCAGTGGGCGCTACACAAAATATTTTTTGGTAAGATAATGAAAAACTGAGTGTCAAATTTGAAAGAATATACAATTTAAATGACAAAATCATTTTTGTTTGATCAAAATCGGTTCAGAGACGGCTGTAATATCCATAAATATAACCAGTCCTAATATTTGTGGAGCACCACAAATATTTGGTAATTTTGACCCATCCATTGAAAAACGAGATAGCGCCTTATACGTTTTATTCCAGCCAATGCCAATATTGGCCTTTTGTTGGTTTTGTCGTGTTGGTTATAACAGGAAGATGAGAACATCTTCCTGGTTATAATACGCACAGCCAGCCGGCCCGCGTATTGTTATTATTAATTAATTAATTAACGGTCACCGTATTTTTGTTTAAGGTGGAGCTGAATTGGTATGATCGTATTCAATCTAATTTCACGCATTTTGGGGCCTAAAATTACCTTCATAGCAACTTTAGGTTCTAAAAGGGCACTAGAAATGTCATAAGAATAAGAGCAATAACCATGGATTTTGACGGCATTTGCGGTCTTAAACAAGAACTCAACTATCCCTTTAAAGTGACGCCGTATGGGACTACTTATTTTGTATGGTTACTACTTCTTAACTTTAATGATATACCCGAATTCTGAGATGACTACAATGGAGCTCCTATATTCGGGGAAGTACCGTACAGAAGAAAAAGTAAACGCGCACCGACATGTGTCATAAGAGTCAATAGGTCATGCCCTTATATTTCTCTCAGATTACCGAAACAGATTAGGCTTTTTTCAAGGCTGATCATCATAACGACTTTAAAATGCATCATCACAATTACCATTATTATTTTTCTTAACAACATTTTTAAAATGAGCACACTTGGGCTAAATAATGTCATGTACAGTCAAACCTGCTTTAGTGACCATCTGTCTACAAAGACCACCTGGCTACAAAGACCACATTTTTTGTTTCCCTTCAAAATGGTTTCTCATTGAAACATGTACTAAAGGAACCTGTCTACTAAGACCACCTGTCTACAAAGACCACTTTTTGTGTTTCCCTTGGGCGGTCGCTATAGACAGGTTTGACTGTACATTGTATGTATATTTAAAAAGCACGTTTGTTATTCGCCCTAGTACTATATTATTATTAGCTGAAAGGGTTATATACAGTGCGTCCCAGAAAAAACGAAACCGAGAATTATCGACGTTTTATCATAACTTAATCGCAATTATAATTAATAAATGACACATATTATTTGTAAAGCTTAGATCCTCCTCTTTCATTTGATGCAACTCATATGATGCATATTTCACGCATGAGTGATTAAAACAATTTGAAGAGAGGAAACCAAAAAGTCATTTTTGTTTAAAGGGATCCGGTAACTTTGTCTCAGATTCTGAAACAAAATCCTGGATTTAGCTCATGATGCAATGTTAATTATAAACCTTTAGGTCAGTCAGGAACCCCCTGACTTTTACAAGCCGATCGCCTGTCTGAATATCAAGATATTTATGATTGGAAATCGAAATCGAATTGTGCGTTTTCCTAACGGTTTTCATAACACTACAGTCTATTGGGGAAAACGAGTATGTTAAAACCGGTCACTCAAAGATTTTTACTTTTTTGAGGCACTTCATGATCATTTTGAAGCGCATTTTTTTTAGGGCTTCAATATTACACCACATCACAGACACCGATAACACGTAGGGCCGTGCATCTCAGATTTATCATTGTTAAACGATGCCTTTAAAGTAATGCTTGCATTTCCATAATCCAATATGCAACAAACAGATTTGAAAAAGACTTAACTCCGTTTCGTTCACGATCAGCCTGCATCAAGTCTTTCGTTTTCTTTGTGCATGGCTGATCGTCAAGAAAACGGAGTTAAGTCTTTTGTCAACTCTGTTTGATGCTACGGCAGGCAGCCAGTGAAAACAAACTCGTTTAATCAAATTATGGAAATGCAAGCATTACTTTTAACAAACAAAACTTTGTTATTCCTATCTCATTTTTCCTGATTGAGGTGTCATATGAAAGGACAGAAATTTAACTTTCTAGAAATGTTATTTTCTCTTTGAAATTCAGATACCGCCCGCCAAATGACTTTTTGGTTTCCTCTCTTCAAATTGTTTTTAATCACTCATGCGTGAAATATGCATCATATGAGTTGCATCAAATGAAAGAGGAGGATCTAAGCTTTACAAATATGTGTCATTTATTAATTATAATTGCGATAAAGTTATGATAAAACATCGATAATTCTCGGTTTCGTTTTTTCTGGGACGCACTGTATATAAAATATATGTTTACATATTTTGATTGTATTTCTTTGTTTTTGACCAAATGTGGAAGTAAACTTGAATTGAACTAAACATCATCATCATCATCATCATCGTCGTCATCATCATCATCATCCCTATAACTATTGCTATCATCATTATCTATACTCCTTCCAGACAACTACTTCGGCTCCTGCGGGAAACCCACCATGCCCATCCTTCATGGTGGTATCAAGCTCTTCCCCATCGACAGTCTCGTCGACCTTCCCTATGACAATTCATGTTACTCGTGCAAGTCAATCGGATGCCCTTCTTGCGAACCCAAATTCTACTGCAAGGACGGGTTCGAGCAGAAGGGTGTCTTTCACCTGGAATGTGTTAAAAATACCACCACTCGTGGGTACGAGTGGGAAGGAAGCATTCCCACCTGTGAAGAAATCAAAACTTCAAGCATCTTTATTTATGGTATTTAGTAATTACCACCATATTTTCCAATTTTCCTGCTCGCGTTTATTTTTCGCGCATTTGCCCAGATTGTATTCAAGTTATGTATTGCATTTCTTTTAGACAATTTTTGTGAACATTTACAATCGGCTTACCGTTTTCCTAAATGGTATTGATATTGATCCAGATTTGTCATCATTATTATTTTTGTGTTATTATGTTGCTATGTAATAATTAGTATGTTGTTAATCACACACTCACACACTCCCCGGAAAGAGAGAGAGAGAGAGTGGTATAGTAACAGAAAGAGATGGAGAGAGGGGAGCGAAAATCCTTTTGCAAGAGGTAGGTAGCCATTATTACATTTTAGCCTGTAACAGACATCAATCTGTTTTGGTTACCTGAAATCATACAAACGGGAAATAGACATTGTAGGGTTTAGTGAAATAGCAACAGGTCGGCCCCGTAACCCCCAACACACACACACACACACACGCACAGGCACGCACACATACACACTTAATCGTCTGCGAGGTGCGCATCTATACTATATAGAATAAGATTATAAGAATAAAATCATGGGTCGTGGGTTGAAAGGTAAAATGATTCCCTCCCCCCTCCCACAGACACACACTCCCCCTCCCATTTTCGTCCCCCCCCCCTCTCTCTCTCTATCTCTCTTTCTCTTTCTTCCTTCCAACATGTTATTCCAATTCTCGCTACTCCCATATATTTCGTAATCAGGGGTAATGTATTGATTAGAATAAAAACGATGGTTGTGTTGTAAATTCTCTCCTCTCTCTCTCTCTCTCTCTCTCTTTGTGTATTCATTTTTGCAGCTATTCCGGCCCTCGCTTTACCAGGAATGCTCATGATTGCCGTCATTTGTGGAGCAATAAGGCAAGTTTTTAATCGTCTTTCGAATGTAACGTCTGTGATAACGAATATAACTTGGAGACTGTCATGTTATCTGTTTATGTTGATATGCCATGCCATTTATATTTCACGTTCAAGTTTTAATCAGTCTCCCTCTCTCTCTCCCTCTCTCTCTCGCTCTCTCTCTCTCTCTCTCTATATATATATGTATGTATATCTACCGCTCACTCTCTCATGCTCTCTCTCTCTCTTTCTCTCTCACACACCCACGTTTATCCCCTCTCTCTATATATATATCTTTACTTAAATATGTATGTCTGTAGGTATGTATATATATTTATTCATGTATCTTATCCTCAATTTATCTCTCTTCTAGTATATTTTGTACGTTCTAAATATCTTTCTTTTTCCATATCGACCTATCCTACTTTTAAAATTTATCTGAAATGTGGCAGATCGCTAGTACATGTACGTAACTATATTCATGATGGCATCGGAAGTATATAAAAATAGGAATACTCTTTCCCGTTCCTTCCTTCAAATCGTTCAGAAAATACAGATAATTTTTTTAATGATAATTAAATGAGTAGGCCTGTGCGAATAAGTACAGCAGGAATTATAGCACGTAGAGGTGCGTGGTCGAGTGGATACGTCACCGGACTGTGGATCACAGGGTCCGCGGTTCAAGTCCCGCCGCAGCACTAGTGTCCTTTGGCAAGACATTGATCTACTCTTGCCACAGTCAACCCAGGTGATGTAAATGGGTACGTGGCAGGAATTAATTCCTTGAAATGCTAGAGCGGCGTAATGGCAACCGTGCTAAAGCCAGGGGAATAATTGGGAGCGCCAGGAGTGTCCAGTCTGACAGGTATAAGGTGTAAAATAAAACTATTAATATATACAAAAACCCAATATTATTATTATTAAGCAGAAATGGAATTTAAATTATTGGAAAATCTTGCTTTCACACGCAATAAACAGACTGTTTATTATACAACTTGAATATCATAATATTTAAACATTGGACAACTATTGTGTTTAAAGAGAAGGTTGAGTTCTGGGAAGAGGTGAAAAATAATTTGTGAACGTTATCATTGTATTATGCAAGTGTGGAAGAACATCTGATAAAAAATGTTCCCTGAAAAGCATGGCTCTTCAAATGCCTTAATATTCTAAATATGGCATGTAACATCATAAAAATCGGGACGGATTTTTATGCCGCATGTTCGTGTAGTCCCATATACATCTTTCTGTGTACAGTGCTTGTAATTTTACCAAGACTGGGCCAAATTTCTTATTATTTGATGATTCCAGAACCTTGCAGTACACATCAATACTTATATGCTAGATGATCAGACTTTTCTGATCGATTCCACAACGTTTCTTTCACAATGCAATTGCATGACCAGAACTCAACTTTATCTTTAAGTTAGTTAGTTGACTGAAAATAATGTATAATTTATGTACCTGTTTGCCTAACAGAAGCCACCAGAGGGGAGATGGTAGCACACGAACTGCCCCGAGGACCGGTCTTCGCCCAACGACTATCTCCATCACCCCGTCATCCCGGGCCCCTGGCGGACGTACATTTGATATACCGAGGGCCCCGTTTCGTGGGCCCGGCTACTCCAGGTTGGACGACAGTAACGTCAATGTTCCATGGGACGAGACGATAACCAGCGGGTACGACACAGAAGGTGCGTATGTATGGGCGCTGGTGGGTTAATATGAACGAGGCACAACCTCAACGTGCCTCCCCCTCCTTTGAAACACAATCATGTGTTATTCCCTTAATGCACAACCGCCCTCCCTCCACCCCCTCGAAACCCATGTGGCATACTTTGAGTGCACAACCCGTAAAAAATGTGCCGACTCTTTTCAGATTTCCTTCTAAAAAAGTACATCAGAAATGTAATAACAATAACTTTCTTCAGAAGCCCAACCCCCTCCCTTCACCGAATTCTGGGATTCGCTGTTATTCCCACCCCCTCTCTCTCTCTCTCTCTCATACACGCGCACATCCTCACCCTCTTACTTCTTTATTTTGTATTCGTTATTCTCTGTTACTTTTCAGCCACGGCAATAGAGACGGTCTCCTCCGATGCCCCTCCGTCCTATACTCAGGCACTTCAGATAGAAGGGGCGGATCCTGCTAGTACAGTTATAACCCCTAAAACAAAAGTAGACACTCCTGCTGCAATCATTGCTACCACTTAGATTAAGGGAGTCTTTAGCTTTCCTTTTTTCTTTTCTTTTGGGGTGGGGGATATAAAGAGGTCAAACATTATGATCTACAAGGAAACTACTGAACCTTTACCGGCAAATCTTGACAGGATGGCACGGAAATGACTTATGCTACGTGGAAGAACGGACGAGAAAATAGAGTACTGTCGCAATATCCTATGACAAAAGGTTTATTCACGAAGAAATCTTTTTTGTTTCCGAAAAGATTTTCTCTTTTTAATGCAGCTTTGGACCGATTCTGATATCACAAGCTTGTCTAGTCTTATATCCATGAATATTGTAACGTTTTTTTTGTGTGTGACAGTGATGAATTTGAATACATGGAGTAGCCTTGATAGGTCAATGACCTTTGCTACTCTCTCTCATCCACTTCATCGCAGCGTACGCATCTTTGCTGATTTGTATCATTTGTCTATTTTCTGCACAACGCTGTTTTTAAATTGTTTATTGCTGCATACATTGTATTCTTAAGAGATGTTAAATAAATTACTTTGAAATTAAATTTGAATTGGAATATCGCCGAGAGACTTCGTTTAGGAAGATTTAGTAATTTTCCTGTCGTTTTGATGATTTTAAAAACTCATATTACTCTATTGTTACTACCTTATCTGAAATTCATCTTCTAGACAATTTCTCACACATTCTACAGTGATGCTAGATTAAAACTACAAAGAACAAACCTCTTTTTGTTTTGGTTTTCTTATCACTTAAATCCTTGAATTTTGCTTTTCTGAGTTCAGGAGAAAGTTTAATATATATCATCGTGAAATTAGATAGGCCCAACGGAAATGCCATACTCGACCTGGAAAATTGTATGAAGGAAATCATATCATGTGTAGAATTCTGGAATCAGCTATATTAAATCAATTAACATCATCTTTATATGTACGAATGAGGTTGTTATTATTATTAATTTGCTTGTATATTTACTTACTTAATTGATACATGAAATGTATGTAACTTGTTATCCTCTTCTACCTTTTTTGTTTTGCTTTTTTAGTAAGAAATAAAGATGTATACATGTCAATGATGTATGTTTTAAAATAATATAGTCAAACTTGTCCTGGTGGCCACCTCTCTATACGGGTCATCTATCTATAGTGGCTTTACGTTTGAGTGTTGTAGAAACTGTATAATAGGCCTACCTACCTACAATATTGATTACAACACAGTACCTTGAATCTCCCTCATAGAAATTCTATAATACATGTAGTAGGTAAATTATGATAAAGAAGAAAAAATACGAATGAAACAGGATATGATGAAAACTGCATTATCCCGGTACTTCTTGACATCCATCCAATTTCTTTACCAATGTTGATAAAGCATATATAAAACAGAATATGGTGAAATTCAGAATAACCCGGAACTTCTTCGTTTCGGATGTACATGTATTAACCAACCCTTTTAGACCTAGTACTACATTGGATAAAACCTCATTTAAAGGGAAATCTAACTATAAAAGCAAGTACTGTATCAAAAAAGGAAAACAGGAAAATCAGAGCAGCAGACTGATGAAAGTTTGAACGAAATCGGACCCCCCAAAATAAGAAAATTTATGGATTTTCGAAAGCTGTAATGTCTCTCTTTAATTCTATCTCTCTTTCTCTCTCATTCTCTCTCTCTCTCTTTCTTTCTATCTCTCTATCTCTCTCTCTCTCTCCCTCTCTCGCTTGGTGCAAATGTATGGGTGTGTGTGCGCGTGCGTGTGTGTGTGTGTGAGTGTGTGTGCGCGCGCGTGTGTGTGTCGTTTATACATTTCTTGGAATGGAAACCTATTTCAGCAAGTTAAAATATTGGGTGTCAATTTTCTTTATATGTTAAAACAAAAAAAGATTTGAATTTGAAAAAGCTACTTAGTAAAAAAAAATGAAATAAATAAAGAAGTTTTGGAATGAATGAACGAATGAGAGAAACTGCAGAAAATAAAATAGACAGTTAATGATCAATTTTGACACTGGTGAAGAGACAAATTAATGAACAAATAATAGTATACAATCATCTTCACTGATGCATTTCCATGCATTCAATTTCATATTTTCTGTTTGTTATTGCCTGATATATTAATTTAGACATTGGACTACTCAATAGACCTGTTCAATTTTGTAGTTTACGTTGTTTTTATGAATATTTTGGTCCCGTATTTTGCATGTCTGTGAATTTGTGTTCAGTCTTTCCATTCTTTTCTGTCAACAATGATGAATTCCTTAACTGTGTTGCACAAGTAAACAAAATACGTATAACTTACGATGATTTAAATGACATGAGTGAAGATTTAAGATTAAATGACTCTATTCCAATTCTTGATGCTGACTTTGATAAACAATATGTAACTATACACTTTAACTCGAGGAGTATGGCCAAAAATTTTGATCAAATTTCTGCCTACCTTAGCAGCCTCTCTTTAAATTTTACGGCTATTGGTATAACAGAGACCTGGCTAAATTCAGAAAACGAAAATCGTTACATGTTGGATGGATATAACTTTATTAATAATAACAGAAAAGTCGGTAGGGAGGAGGCGTGGGAATATTCTTAGATGAAAAGTTGTGTTATCGATTGCGGGATGACTTGAATCCCACGTGTTCTTCATGTGAAACTGTATTTGTTGAAATTAATATACCTCGAGTAAAAAGTATAGTAATTGGTGTAATCTACAGACCCCCGAAATCCAATTTAGATCAATATATGACATATATTGATAAATTATTGCAAGAACTTTCCAAGGAAAATAAACAAATCTATCTCCTTGGAGACTATAATGTTGATTTATTGAAAATTACTTCAAATAGTATTATTAATCTTATGAACATAATTGCATCACACGGCTTTTACATTCAAATTAACCCACCAACCCGTGTAACTAACTCATCTCTTTCTATCATTGACAACATATTGACGAATGACAATGATATTACTCCAGGAGTGCTGTATTCTTCAATTACCGATCACATGCCAATTTTCTGCTATAAGAGAGGTGTCTATAAAAATGATTCAGAACTATCTTATACTCACAGGAAAATCAACGATTTAACGATTAATGGTTTTTTTGTTGAATTAAGTAACGTTGATTGGAGTGACGTCTTAATGTGTATGGATGCTGATAAAGCTTATACTTTATTTATGAACAAATTCCTCAAATTGTATGATAAACATTTTCCTCTTATATCAACAAAAAAGAAGAAAAATAGGAAACCGTGGGTTACCAATAAAATATTGAAATTGATTAAGAAAAAGAATAAATGTTTTAAAACATTTTGTCAAACTAAACGTTCAAGTGATGAGAGAAAATTAAAAAAAATTAGAAATAAAGTTATTAATGCCCTTCGTAGAGCACGTCAAGAATATTATAAGAACTTGTTACAATTGAATCGAAATAGTATCAAAAAGACGTGGAAAACAATGAATTATTGGGCAAAAAGAAAAGTCAAATTCCAAAAACTTTTCAATATAACGGGAAATTATTTACTGAGCCTATTGAAATAACAAATCAATTCAATAATTATTTTATTAACATTGGACAAACTGTTAGTGACGCGGTACCACAATCTATTCATTCTTCTCATTTTTATTGTCGAACAAGTGTTGTTGATTCCATCTTTTATCACCTGTACATATGAGTGAATTAATTAATGTCAGTAAATACCTTAGAAGTAATGCAAGTTGTGGAATCGATAATGTAAGCTGCAAAGTTGTTAAGCGGGTTATCCATGCCATTGCATTGCCTTTAGTTCATGTATTTAATCTTTCCTTTGTATCTGGTAAAGTACCCTTAAAGCTTAAAGAATCTAAAGTAATCCCTGTTTTTAAGAAAGACGATCCCGGCAAATTTGTAAACTATAGACCCATTTCCCTCTTACCGTGTTTTTCTAAATTACTTGAACGGCTAATCTATAATCGATTATATAAATTTTTAAATATCAACAATATTTTAAGTGACACTCAATATGGATTAAGGCCCAGCTATTCTTGTGAACATGTTCTTTTAAAAGTCCAACAAAAAATATTAGATTCATTTCAAGCTAACGAACATATAATAGGGATTTTCTTAGACTTATCTAAGGCATTCGATTCTATGGATCATTCGATACTTTTATTTAAACTACAACAATGTGGAATACGAGGGATTGCATTAGACTGGTTTAGGGACTATCTTTTAAGCAGAGTTCAACATACTTTTGTCCACGGTGTTTTATCTTCTTCGTTAAATGTCTCTATTGGGGTACCTCAGGGATCAATACTGGGACCCCTGCTATTTCTTTTATACATAAATGATCTTTGTAAATCTTCTAATTTAGTAACCTTCTATCAATTTGCTGATGACTCTAGTATATTTTTTTCATCTAAAGATTTGCATAATACTGTCCGTGTCCTAAATAATGAGCTTAAGAATATATCTGACTGGTTAAAAGCAAATAAATTGTCCTTGAATGTTGACAAAACTAAATGTATTTATTTTCGAAAAACTAAATATAATATAGGATCTAATATTTCCGATATAGCTAGCAATAATGGTCCTTTAATTAATAACGATAATATTCCCATTTATATTAATAATAAACTTATTAAATTAAGTAATTCCGTTAACTTCTTGGGTGTCGTATTAGATAATTGCTTAGGATTTAAGGACCATATCACAAATGTTTTACACAAGATCAACAGGAATGCTGGCTTGATAAATAAACTAAAATATAGTTTGTTACCCGAAAATTTGATAACTTTATATCATTCCATTATTTTCCCTTATTTGAAATATTGTAATATTGTATGGGCTACCAATGCAACACAAACTGAATTAGACTCACTATTTAAAGTTCAAAAGAAATGTTTAAGTATAGCTACCAATTCTCATTATCTAGCACCATCTGCACCTTTATTTAAGAAGCTGTCACTATTAAATATATATGATATAAATAAGCAAGAAATCGCAACGTTCATGTACAAATATAAAAATAAGTTGTTACCTGCCCCGTTTTCAGACCTCTTTCAATATAATAGTCAAATTCATAATTATAATACACGATTTTCCAACAAATTTCATTTATGGTCTGTTAAGTCTAGTTATGAAGCTAAATCAATGAGTTATCTAGGTCCTAAACAGTGGAATATGATTCCCAAGTAATAACGAAATCACAATTCATATCTTCCTTTAGAAAACAATATAAAATCTTACTACTAAATAATTATTAATCATCACAGTTGTTGATTTTTTTTATATCTGAACCCCTTTCATTGTTGTTTTCTTTTCTTTTCCCCCTTAATTTTGTTCTTCTCTATTTCACTTTCTCTTGTCTTATAGATAGTTGAAGTGTTTGTACTTTGCTAATTTTACTTAATTTATTGCTGTGTGCTTATAATATTTTGTATTTCTTTTTGTTTGTTTTTCATTCTGTTATGGGCGATCCAACCTCACAGGTTTTCGCAACCTTCATGGAAAGCCCCGCATATAACCTTTGTACACATAGTTAAAATTTATCGTTACTTTGTATATTTTGATTTTTATATTGCGAAATAAAATTGAATTGAATTGAATTGAAATTGAATTGAATTGAAATTGAATTGAATTGAATTGGACGGTGGAAAGAAAGGGAAAATTAAACACTTAAGGGTAAAATACACTCGTTAAACACATGTGCATTGTCAAAGTCAAACTATGTCTCATCACTTAAAGTAGTCCCCTTAGTGGTTGCTTACTGAGGTGGAAAAGATCTTTTTTGAGTGTTTATGGGCAGGAAAACTTCGGAGAAAGAGAAAAAAAAAATGTATTAGGATTACGCGTACGGGGTTATAAATGATGACATTTAAACTGTTTGTTATGACACAACATATAACGTGGTTAAAACATTTAATATATGGAACAGTACGGGAAGATATGTTTTTATGTGACTAAGATACGTCCAAATTAATACTGAAAATTCCACCATTTTATTTAACTTTATCTCTTTATTTTAAGTAAGATGTTTGGCTTTGAAACTTTGAAACCTGGACTCGCAGACGTGTTCAAAGGTAGGGGGCATTACATACGACGGTGTGAAGAATCTGGGTCCAATATCTAGAAATCGTCATATGTGTTAGTTCGTGGACATCCCATAGAAACACGTATTATACGACTTGCGTTCCAGAAATTTGACTTTTTCAGGAGTCTTAGAGCCATTTCTTTAATTCAAAACCGTACAAAACTCTTATTTCCTTCAAAGAAAGATATCCTCTGACTTCAACGCACTTGTTGTAGCGCTCCAGCCACTTCTTGAAGGCCCTCTAGAATTCCTCTAAAGTTAAGGTGTCCAGTACCCTGTCGTATCGTCTGCTACTTTCTCAATGTCTTCAAAACCCTGAGGCTCTTCTCCAGCTTGAAGAACCACCGGAAGTCGAAGGGAGCAAGGTCTAAACGGTAGGAAAGGTACGGGACATATTTGGTGCCCACTTACTGTCAAGTTTCTGTTATTTATACCGAGAAAGAATTGTGGACTGGTGCATTGCATGTCCTAGTGCAAGTGCCACCGACCTGATTGGAAAAGCTTTAGGTTTTTGCTCTTTCTGAACTCCCTCAAAACCTCTACATAGTACTCCTGGTGGACCGTGTGGCCAGAGGGAACCCATTGGATGTAGATGATGGCCCTTGCAGTCGCAAAACGGGATCACCATAAGCTTTCCGTCGTACTTGTTCTGCCTGGCCTTCTGGGGTCAGGGGACCCAGGGCGCATCCGTATGGCCCTCTTGTCTCTTGGTCTCTGGATCATGACTGTAGACTCCGCTTTCGCCACAGGTCACCAAAGACCCAATTATGGAGTATTTCGGTTCTGTATCGTTTTTGCCCAGTTTAACACAAAACTTTATTGCATAGCGAGCTTCCAAATTGTCTTCACGTCCCCAATTGCATAGTGCAAAGTATATCCAGCTGTGACATGGAGTATTCAGGTGTGCTCAAAGTGATGTTACAGACATATCATTCACCCTTGAATAACAGGGGTTGGCATCTCAGCTCATAACATCTATAGGTATGATATACTAAAATTACAACTATCTAGAACAATTATAACTGTCTCTCCAAAAATATCAAAAATTCCGGAATGCCCCTCATATATTATTACTAATTAATCTGACCTCGGTTTACGTCGCGGTTACTATAGTGTCTTCCATGTGTGACTCGATTATTTCAGGATGTCGTATTATAATAGTGCCAGCTACGTCAACATTGACACATCAACACACAATATTCTGAAGAGGTATTCACTTTTAAGCCTCACAGGAAAACAAACGCTTACCGAGTGAAAGAACGCACTGATATAGCAATCGTAACAATAAAATAAGTGAGGCTTCAAGTCATGTAAAAACTCTTACCGAGTGAAAGAACGCACTGATGTAGCAATTGTAACAATAAAATTAAAGTGAGGCTTCAAGTCATGTAAAAACTGCAATGTGACATTTTAGTTTAAAAAATAATGAAAGCTGTGGATGAATTGTGCAACGATGATCTTGAAACTACGTGAAAATCTTTCTGGAAAGAAGAGTGTCTTTTGGTGTGCTCAATCAGAGATTTCTCCTTAAAGGCCCGGTCACATATAGGGGACGCACGGCCCGCGCATTGAAAATTTGTAATTTTGCCAGTGCGTTGTCGTGCGTTAGGTGTGCGTCGTCCCTCGTTACTCATTCGTCGAGTGCGCTGGACCAACGCTGGACGAACGCTATGCATTCGTCGTCATTCGCTGTGTGCGTCGGGATTTTTTGAGCATGCTCAAAAATGTCCGCGGAGCTCGACGCATGAACGTAAACGCCAAAAGGACGCCAGACAATGCGCGGAGCGCGCTAGACCAACGCCAGACATACGCGGAGCACACGCCCTGTATACGCGCAGCGCGCTAGCAACACGATATGCATTCGGTGTCAGCTCGCTAGCTTCTCCCAAACCCTGACAAAAGTCGGGCTCACGACTTTTTCTGATTTTCAATGCGCCGGCCGTGCGTCGTCTATGTGTGACCGGGCCATAATGTTTACCTTTCGTTTTTAGTACCCCAATAGGCGGCAAAGCGTCAAATTTCAGCCGCATTGTTCATTTTTTGAAAAAATGCAAAATTTAGCACACAAGTAATATAGCTCAGCATAGTGTAAGCCACCTCAAATTGGGACCCTGAGGCCCTTTGTGTCCATTTTTACTAAATGGTCCTCTAAGGGTACCTTTTACCTGTATGCTTTGTCAAAATAAGATATATTTTTTATCAAATTTAAGTTAATGAAATATGTTGAAATCATACTTCTAAATTCCAGTCCTGAAATTATGCAAAGAAGTTTTAGGTGACCTTTGTTCAAATATAGGCCCAATTAATGAACAAATTCGTGATGAAGTTATTTAATTGTAGAATATGTGTTTAAAAAATTATAATCATGATAAGGGAAATATCATTTGATTTATAAATGACAAAATAGACGGGACAGGTGCCCATTATGGGAAAAGGGCCCAGGAATTACGTTTGTATCAAACAAAATATTTGTCATATTATCTTAATTTAATCATGCGCTTTGAATTTGATTTGAATTGAATTGATTGGAATTGACATTTATATCCATCATCATGACAATATATACAAAGATAAAAGATGGAATATCATTACAGATAACAATATCAAAATTACATATAAATTGACGTAATAGCATTCAAAATATAAAGGAAATGTGAAACTAAAAACCATATAGTACGAATGGAAAATGGTGCCAAATAGCCAATAAGGCTTGACAATTGAATGCACCAGGCGCACAAGTAATACTAACATATGCTTAGAAAAAAAACGGGGGAAAAGGGGGGGGGGGTTTCATTTTGGTATGAGAGATGTGTTCTTAAAATAAATTATTCATTATGAAGAGAGAGAGGATGTTTCTTGTAAAGTCTTTTGAATGAATTGTTAATTCGAACAGACAAGAAAAGGAAATAAAGTATTACAACTACTAATACTATTAAACACTTAAAACTGACGTAATATGCAAACAATAATTGTTTTAAAAGAATAATGGTATGATGCATGGGTGTATTTTGTCAATGAACGTATAAGGTCTACAGAGAAAGAAGAGAGGGAAAAACATACTCAGTTTGTAAGGAAGAGAAAGAGAAAGAGAAGGGGTAGATGGTACATCTCTCTCTCTCTCTTTCTATCTTCTCATCTCTCTCCCTCGCTCTCTCACTCTTTCACTCAATCTACCTCTGGTGATTCGTTTTATGATAAGGTGCGTATAATTTGACTTAATTTTTTTTCTTTTCTTTTCTTCATAAATTCTGATGTTTAAAATACTAAGTGTGATTATTATTAAGAGTTATTTACACATTTTTATTCTTGTTATATTAATATGTATTATGATTTTTTTTTTTTTTTTGTCTTATGTATTTTGTGTGAATGTTTTTAACGGACTTGCTAAAAAACAGCCTTATGGCTGATAGCAGGTGTTTTAACCGTGGTTAAATAAATAAAACAAACAAACAAACAAACAAGGGAGAAAGTGAGAGGAAAAACGATAAAAGATTGAAAGAGGGGGCAGAGAGGGGGAGAGAGAGAGAAGGGAGGGGGAGATGAAGAGACAGAGAGAGAGAGAGAAAGCGTGTAATCCAGTAATATGATATCTATTCAAATAAATACATGTCTGTTTTCCATTTGAATGCAATGTAGGCACCCCAATATTAAGATGGAGCCTCTAGATATATGCAGCGGCATCTGGTTATTAATAGGAGGTATAAAATACTTATCTGCGACCATTGGACACTCGGTCAGGCTCCATACACATAGTCATTACGTGTATCTTGTAACGTTTGTCACCTTCAATGTTTTAACCAAAATAAATACCAAAACGGGAGCAATAGAATTCTAACTCCGAACTTATATAGGTAATAGGACGGGCTCCCGAGGACTCAGCAGATAATTCTATTACAAAAGACCTTACTTTCCGTCCATGCATTGGCCTACTGTGTAATATTTGTTCTAACCAAAGACTGATTTACTAACATATTCAAATTTATGGATATTTCTTTTCTGGGGACCTATAGTGATGAGGTATTCCATTAATCTGTTGCTAATGAATCGACTACAATACTCGGAATCAAATCTACATACATTATTTGTTGATATGTCGGACAAGCCTCGGACAAACCTTCATGTTGTCAAGGACAGCCTTTTTTATATAAAAGTATGCGTACAATTTGAATATGTTAGTTAACCGGTCTATTAAACGCAATTTTGTGACCCGATACTCGAACTATCCGGCACTGTTTGGTAGATCACTTTCTTTGATGAATTGCGATAAGATAAATAGACCAGTTCACGGTTAGCACATGTCCCAAATGACCCCGAATATCCACAGATCTTCAAAACATGAAGACGTCCCACTTTGTACATTTTGAAATGATAACTCCTACAGCGATGGAGATGCTACATAAATAGCCTTTGTTTCCCCTTTTCAAAGAATACTTCCACCTGTGTATCAAGGAGTGCACTGCTTGTGCATAAATGAATGATTACATAACTTTCATGAGCACGTATCTAGTATTATGTTTTGTCTCCGTGTATTTCACAATTTGGTCTGCAATGACATTTATCTGCTCATGTTCAGACTGCAACTGCTTGTGCATAAATTAATAATGATTACATAACTTCCATGAGCATGTATCCAGTATTTTGTCTCCGTGTATTCCACAATTTGGTCTGCAATGACCTTTATCTGCTCATGCTCAAACTGCCAACTATGAACTGGCTTATTCATTAGCATTTTCACCCGGCACCCATTCGGGCTCAATCGAATCCGTATAGGGCACATTATGACATGATCCCTATTTTTAAAGGGCATACCTGTGTTGAATACTTACATTTAAAACTGAAGTTGTTGACATAGTACAAATATATGTTGGGACTTTTCAAAAGTAGCATCTTTACCACATACTTAAATAGCTTGAATGCAGGTAATGTATCTTCTGCATCATATATTGAAATTATAATATGTATATAATTGGCTCTTACCCAAATGGGCCTGATTCAGAGACTCTTCAACTATTAGTCTGATACAAAATTGAGGTCCCAAAGTTGAAAATGAATGAAAACAAATTAACTACACAGTATTTGGAACCCAGTCTGCATACATTACTTGTTGCTATGTCGGGCAAACGTTGAGGTCTTCAAGAACTATACCTTAAGTTTGCTTAAAAAGTATGCATACAATTTTACCTAGTGTTCCCTTTCCTTCTCAATTGTCTACATGACTAAAATTCTACTCAGTGAGTGTTAAGTTAAAAAAAAAGAAAAAAGAAGAAGATGATAAATGAAAACGTTTGTATATGTTTCAATTTACAAGGTTTATGCTTATCGAACCATATTTGTGGCTATCGCCATATTCAAGCCAGTCATGGCCTCTGATCTATTGGCCAATTGCCAAATTGTAAATTCCCCTTGTCTACATGACTAAAATTTTACTTAGTGAGTGTTCAGTTAAAAAAAAAAAAAGAAAAAAAAAGAAGAAGGTGAGAAATGAAAACGTTTGTATATGTTTCAATTTCCAAGGTTTATGCTTATCAAACCACACTTGTGGCTCTCGCCACATTCAAGCAAGTCATGGCCTCTGATATATTGGGCGATTGCCAAATTGTAAATTATCGCTTGTTATGTCCTTTGTTAATGAATAAAAATGATTGTATTCAGATAACTGCATCCCCCTTCCTCTTCTTGAAAGAAAAAAACATGATTACAATTCCATGATTTCCTCTCGGTGGAAGTTACTTATTTTAGGCAAATATTAAAACATATTGCTAAAAAAACTATATTGTATTGTACTTCTGAAATCACTGTTTATTTATTACTAAAGTAGCCGCGACCTTTCAAAGGTGATTGTACTTTTCATTCATTGAATGAATGAGTATTTACTTTTTTTCCTTCATCCATAATGGTTTCCTTTTACAACAAGATGGTTTCCGGGATACAGGAAACAAAACGAACATTAACCTTCCGCATTTTGGTATTGAAAGAGACGGGTCGGAAATAGTGATTTTTGTGATAATACACCCCTTGTTAACACCAAGAAAATCGCACCTTGTTAGAATCGAATGGTAAAGTAATTACCAGTATACGAAAGTGGGGAAGTATCGTCTCAGCTGCTTTGCTTTTAAGTTTTAAGTCCTTCTCTTCAGATTGGTAACATTTTAGTCAAGGTACAGACCGAATATATTTGCGATCTTTTCGGTCTCGCGGGCCTTGTGACAACTTTCCGGGTGTGGTTCACCAGACTGATCTTATTGTGAGGGCTTGTCGGTTTCAAGGAATGCCCCCATTCGTTTGGATTTAATGTTTTCCACAGAATACCACAGGTCTTACAAGTTCTGGGTCTTGGTTTTTTGTATAGGTAAAGGGGAAATTGAACCGTTAAAAGTTGACCTAGGTCTTAGCATAAAAATCACAGGAGCAAAAAGGTGAAAGTGTATCAAATTAGAGGGACTGTTAACAATTATTACATTTATTAATAGCCCCACAGTTCCTTTATCTGCTTATTTGCTCTGCAAGAAAAATGATCATAAATGCTTTATATAAGCGTAAAATACAGTGGCATTTTATTTTGTAATAATACGAGACGAATATATTTTGCATTTATAGGGAAATTGTCTTTACTTTGTAATTGATATCCCAAAGAATATTCAAAAACACTTCTAGCAGTATCGTTATGAAAAAAATGTTTCCGTACATATTTAAATAAGCTTTAAAAAAAAATGCCAAGTTGCTTCTATAAAATGAATATAAGCATTTAACCCATTAAAAACAACATAAACTTTCATAAGTGTGTTTGTTAATGTGATACATCCTGATCTTCTTTGAGTTTCATTTTGCCTATAAAGGAGGAGCTACAAAACAACTATCCCTCCTACGTATGAAAAATGTCATTATATACCTTTCTTTAGTATGTTGAATAGATCTAGTCATCTGATTGGTCTAAATTGGAGTCGTGATTTTAGCCATGCCCGCAAAGAAACGAACAATGGCAGTTGCCCCGGGTAACGGTCAATAGTTCATGAGAAAGATGCCCGTTGCCCCGGGTAACGGCCAATAGTTCATGAGAAAGATGCCCGAATAGTTAAAACTTGTTGAGATCCCCATTGGTTTACGTGTAAAAAGTTTCTTTGTGCGAGCGCGGATACCATACAGTGCGTGTGCGATTTGGTCGCTTAGTGTGTGCGATTCCCGAATGATCGTAACATTCAGGCAACTTTCCTGCGAGGATTAACAGACAGTGTCTCAGATTTTCTGTAATGTTTTAACCAATCTTTACTCAAGAAAAGGATAAGGCAAGAATTTGGTGTAGATTTTATTGTGAATTCGGTATATAAAAGATTATATGGACTGCTTTAATATTCGAGGCATATAGCTGTTTCTATACTGGCTCTCGGGGACGTTACATCCTCAACGCGCCGCCCGCTGCGGCGCGCGTCGTGGCCATGGCAGGATGTTACGTCCCCTTGAGCCTATAGAAACAGCTTTGCCTCTCATAGCAGTCAATATATCTATACTATTCCCAGTATTGCTGGATGCGATAACTTCATTACTTCATTTTTACTGGCCTCTTTCTACATTTCATGGCATCGTGGTTTTACTAACAATAAAAATGCTACCTGTTTTTTATAAGGCGCTTTACCAATAACTGTCAAAACTGCTGCTGTAATATTACCACCCCAGTTACTGGATCCAGTTACTATACTGCATATTTGGTGCACATTCTGCACTCCCTGGGGAACATTCCAGCTAGTCACCTTTTTACGGGCGCGCACATGGCAACCCAACCACAATGACGTTCTCATCCTAAAGGATACACATTTAACACCTGGGTGGAGTGAAGCAATATATATACAAAATACCTTGCTCTTATGACATTAATGCCGTGCCGGGGCTCGAACCAACGCCCTTTGCATTTCCAGTCAAGTGAATAAACCACTCGACTACAACACCTCTGCGTGTTATAATTGCACGTTTTCCTGACCCTTTATCACAGAATCAATATTAGAAAGTCATGTGACAACATGTCATCGATTCCATTAGCTGCTAGCAAATATAAATGATTAGGCATTTAACAAACTGGTACTCATAATTACAAATCACATTATTCGAAGGCCTTTCAAATTATTTGCTTCTCTATCTCTCCCTTTCTCTTTCTTTCTCTTTCTCTCTCTCTCTCTATCTTTGTTTCTCGTTCTTTTTATTTCTCTATTTTTCTCTATCTCTCTCTACATGTCTCTTTCTCCACCCAATCTCCACTTCCCCTCTCTCTATCTCTCTCTCTCTCCCTCTCTCTTTCTCCCTCTCACACACGCAACCCCTCATGCACACAGTCATTTTCTATTATTTCAGCTTTTTATATTTCTTTATCTCTTTCTAAATCTGTATTCACCTATCACTTACGCTTTCTGTGTATACCCCCCTCCCCCTCCCCGCCACTTTTTGTTCGCGTATGTCCTCTTCTTTAATTTCTTTTTCATTCTCAATGAGGATCACATGTCCCTCCTTCTCTTTATTTTTTTCTTCTAATTTCTCTCTTTCTCTCTAAGTTTTTCCTCACTCGCTTCACTTGCTTTCAAAGCTTAGAAACTGGAAGAAAAATTATTCGGGAAAGAGACGTCAGTTCCCCTGGCCGAATTGTCCATGTACACCATTTTATTCGTTCGTTGCATTGAATCAATTGGGATTTTGTATTACCGGTCTGTAAATCGAGGTTAATCTCTATCATTGTATTGAAATCCCAGGCTCAGAAAACAGCTCATCTCCGCTCAGATTTTCTGGTCAAAGAGTGCCTATCGGAAGTAAAGAGAGGGTGTTAGTGTTAATGTTCCTGATATTGTCCGCCAGTTTACCAACCTCTAATTCTAGTTTTTTTCATATTCTGAGGGGGGCAAGGGGGCTAAGTGCCCTCCAATCGCCTTTTTTTAATGTACCCAAACACTGCCCCTTTTCAGTTCAGATAAGTGCCCTGTTTTCTTACTAATAAATTGCCTCTTTTCAACTCTAATAAGTGCCCCCTTTTTAAATCAGATAGGTGCAACTTTTCACGTTTGAAAGGTGCCCCTTTTACTTTGACAAGTGCCCTTTGTAGTGAATATCCCTTTTCCTTTGTTATATGTGTCCCTTTTCACCTCTGATGAATGCCTTTTTCAAGTGCGAGAAGTGCCCTATTTTACCTCTGATAAGTTTCCCTTTTACTTCGACATGTGCCCCTTGCCTGTTCTTATATTTTTCCCTTTTTCACCACTTATAGTTATAAATGCCCGTATCAAAATTTGATAGGTACCTCTTCTACTTTGATAACTGCCCATTTTACTATGTAATAAGTGCATCATTCCCCTATTAATAGGTGCCGCTTTTCATTTCTAATGAGTGCCCCTATTTAAGTATGAAGAGTGCCCTTTATCACCTCTTGTAAGAGCCTATTCTACTTTGGAACGTGCCCACTTTCCTTTCTAATAAGTGTCCCTTCTCCTAATTATAAATGCCCTTTTTGACCTCTGATAAGTGCCCCTTTTTACCTATATATCTTCCATTGTCCCTTAGGTTTAATTAGACATTAAAGGAGATTTCAAACTCAAGGCAACTGCATTTACATAACGAAATTTAATTAATGTTAAAAGAGATATAATTACCATACGTGCCGTGATAATATGTTTGATCGCATCCCCATCTCCCTAAAAACAATAGAAACAATAAATCATATCCTCCCTAAAATGTGCCCCTATTTTAAAGCGACTGAGAGCAATTGTTTCTCGAATTTCCACAATACTCGCACGCTAATCTCGTTCGTATTTAAACTTTATCTCATTAAGTAACATACTAACATACTAACGGTCTTATTCATTCTTTCATTGTGAGATTAAGCTTTAAAAATACCGTCAGGATCGGATATTTCATCTAGTAATAAGATCTAACCTGTCCAATGTGACCTCACCTCGCAAATGAATCTTCAGACCATCACAGTATAAGCAGTATCTTGGACCACGTGAAAAGAAAATCTTGAAGATCATCTCCGATAATGTATCAATTACAATGTAGGGAAAATAAAAATGTTTTGAAGTTACCGTGTGTAGGTGTCCCCTTTTTTTTCCCGAAAGTCCCTTTTTGTTGGTGCCCCCCCCCCACCACTTTGAAAGATGCTCCGCCGTCCCTGTTTATAGCTCAATCAACTTTCCCCCAATTTTATTTCATCATCATCATTCTAACCCTTCTTCTTTCTCCTCCTCCTCCTCCACCTCACCTTCTTCTGTTTTTCTCCTTCTTCTTCTTCTTCTTCTTCTTCTTTTTCACCTTCTCCACTTCCTCATTCTCCTTCTTCTTGTTATTTTTTTCCTTCTCATTTTTCTCCTCCTTTCTCTTCGTATTTCTTTCCTTCTTCTTCTCCTTTATTTTCCCCTCTCACTTCTCTCTCTCTCTCACTCTCATAAGATCTCATGAGATCACACAGTACAATGGCACGAAAGGAAAACGCGTAAATTTGCTGAGAGAAAAAACGAGACAAAACTTTTACTGTAAACCTCGTTAACTCGACAAAATTTCCGGTAAGTTCCATTAAGAGCCTATGGTGCTAAAAGGAACTCGTTTGATCTACTGAAATACCTGAATGAAAGTTCAGTCGTGGGAAAGTGAAAGTTTAAAGGAACATTTTACATAATTTCTCTCAAATTGTGATTTAAGGTTAGTTGATAATTCAACACAATATCGACTTTCTACATTCAATTAAGATTTGTACTACTGCGTACCAAAATGGAAACGAATGATGGAAACCTGGAATCATTTCCAAGAGACAGAACCCGTCTGTGTAAAAAGATCCTATAAACCTAACAAATTTAAATGGGATTATCATTCTTAAAAGATAGTTTTCATAGATATATCTTGGATTTATACTCAACTGCAGGTATGCGGATTGAGATAGGTGACCGATTTATTTGTCGCCGAGTGCCATGTCGTCATAACAGTCATTTCTCATTTAAAGAACTGTATACTAAAATCATTGCAATACTCTGTCGCATTTAATATAACGCTATATACAGGCTAAACTCTTTGCAACTATATACTGCTTTTTTTCTGGCGTTATTAGCGTGAAATATGATGGAACCTAACATTAAGAACGAATAATATAGGCTTAAAGCCCCCGGAAAAGAACCTTCTTGATTTTAAAATTATCGATCAATTCCTTTCCTCTTTCGAGTTTCAAGATTATTAATGTATCCCAAAGGGAGCCCCCTGTCTACACCCGAGAGACAGGACGGTGTCTGGACGGTGTCTTAGAACGGACAGGACTACTGGGTAACCTGCAGGATACAACAATCTACATTTTGTTGGTTTTTATTTTATTTCTTTTCTTTTCATTTAAAAAAAGATAGAATTGGAAAAAGGAGAGAAGTCTATGATTTTTATACTGTTGTCTACATTAAAAAAAATATTTAAAAAAATAATAGTAAAAAGAAAGGCGTTGGTGATTATAGTCAGTTCTTGACTGATTGCCATTACAACCAAAAACAACAATAACATCTTAAGTGTTGGGAGCCCCAAAAAATTAATGGCAAAATTTTACTTAGGCCTAAATTGTATAAAAATATGAAAGAGGATGTCATTTAACACGCAATTCTGCAAGGATTTTCCAAATAAATGTGTCGGGAATGCAGACGAATTGCGGACGAATTGCAGACGAATATTGATGAAAGAATACATAATTTAGGTTTTCTGCGTAGAACGCTAAACCTAAATTTTGCATTATTTCAACAATATTCCTCTTCAAACACATTTATTTGGAAAATCCTTGCAGAAGTATGTGTTCTATGACATCCTCTTTCACACCATTAGACAATTTAAGTGAAATTTTGCCATAAATTGTTTGGCAAGGCTTGGGCTCCCAACACTTTAGACTCTAAAGTTTAGAGGGACTTTAACCTCTAATATCAAGACGGATATTATGAGGTGGAAAGGGACATGAAGGGTAATTCATCTTAAATCCAAACCTTCCGTCACATTGTTTGAAATGTTTTTAATCACTGTCCCGCTTGTTTGGTTATTGGAACGAATAACTCCATTTTGTCAGGATAAAGAACACATTACCCATTACCGCAATGGCGTAGCCTCGATACAGACATTGAAGGGGCTGCGTGGTGTCATAATGGGGAACAGGACTACCAGGTGAATGAAATGCGAGAGTCCCATTGAGTATGGGGAGGTGTGGGATGGAGTCGTACTATTGGGGAGGCACTATTTGCGAGGGTACGTTGTTGAGTACGATCGAACAAAAAATATTAAATTAACTCTAATGTTTAAGAATCGGTCGAGTATGATACCCCTCCTCTCCTTCAAATATTATGGCCACAATTTTATTTTATTTATTTATTCTTTGGGGTATATCTTTGTCAGGAAATCGCCAAAAAAACGGAACCTCAGAAATTGAATGATTGTATGCCAGTACCTCTGTTTTCACCATTTCCTATATCCTACCAATTTCATCGGGATACAAACTTATCTACCACACCTATTTAATTTCCGCCTTACTATGTAACGTTACACCCAAGACCAATACACTGACAAATGTCTCTTTTAGGGGCGGATTCAGTGATTTTCAGAAAGGAGGATGAAATATTTTTGGGGACATGATTTCGGAATCACACTGGCCCTCCAAGATTCCCTTTACCGGGACATCGCAGTAAAAAAAAAAATCCCGACGTATTTAATTTTCTCTACAATATGCTTTTGGGAATGAATCCGGCACGGGACGCGTCTCTCAGTTTGTCCTCCCCTCAATGGGGCCCCCGGGATCCACCGGCATTATACTTTACAAAAAAGCGAGACCAAACATTTCCCATTCCCCTCTTACCATGTTTTTCTAAATTACTTGAACCGCTAATCTATAATCGGTTATATACATTTTTTAAATATCTACAATATTTTAAGTGACACTCAATATGGATTTAGACCTATTCCTGTGAACATGTTCATTTACAAGTCCAACAAAAAATATTAGATTATCCCTAAAAGTTGACAAGACTCCTGAAATCTGGTAAAAACTATAGTGGATGGTTTGGTGACTCATGTTTCATGGTTTCTAGGAAATTCTCGAAATCATCCACAAGAGATCAGCATTTCCTGACATTTGTATGAGTCTCAGAAAATGGAATCTGAAGATGCCATCAGAAATGTTAATTGTAGAGACAATGACAGAGGTGTTGTAGTCCAGTGGTTTAATTATTTGACTGAAAATGAAAAGCTCGTGTGTTCGAGCATGGACCTACTACAGGTCCATGCTAGTAGGTCCATGGTTCGAGCCCCGGCATTTATGTCCTTAGCAAGGTATTTTATCTTCATTGCTCTTCTCCGCCTTTGAGTGTTGAATAGGTACCGGGGAGGACGCAAACAACCTTGTGGTTGGATTAGCATGTGCGCCCCCGTACAAAAGATGACAAACGAGAATGCTCCCCCATTAAATGGAGAATGTGCACTATAATGTGCAGAACAACTGTGATTGGGAAGATAATAATTATGTAAGCACTCTGGTCCTTTAAAGCCTATCTGCACTAGTTCGGCCAGGAGGGATTAGACCTCCCTGCATGGTCACTGACAGGTGGTTATCTCATCAAATCAGCTCTCAATTAACATAAGAAAAAGGGGATCATGGGGGACCAACGGACACCGATTAGGCATTGTTTGCGATATAGAGGGCGCAAATAGCTATAAGTAGTGCAGTTGGACTTTAATGGTAAATCGCTTTAAAAAAACAGTGTTATGATAATTATATTCATTATTATTATCATCATTAGTGGAAGAAGTAGTAGTAGTAGTAGCAGTATACATGTAGCAGGATTATTATTATTATTATTATTATTATTATTATTATTATTATTATTATTATTGTCACTATTATCATTATTATCATTATCATTGTTATTCAATATCATTTTTTTAATCTGTCATAAATATCCGCCAAGTAAGTTCACAAGTCATTTCCGTTGATCCGACATAAAATCTCGACTTCAAAATAACTCTCGTCCATTACAAGTAGTAAATTACATGTGTAGATATATCCCGTTAAGCCTTTTCTTTCAATCTTTCTAACTGATCTTTTCTCAAATCTACATAAAAATTTACAAAAAGGAAGATATATCAAAGAGGAAGTGGTGACAAAAATACCACAAATATTTGACCAAAAAGTGGAAATCCGTCTACAGATCACCCTTCCATGATGTTAAAGAACTGATTGATGAAAACCGGATTCTTGTTAATTCTACACCAAAGATTCCTAAAAGGCGGTCAGTCACAACCGGTGGCCAATCTCTTTTTTGTTTGTTTGAATGATCAGAAAAGTCACTCGGGTCAATGTCATGAATGGTCAAAATGAAAAGAAGATTTGACCGGTCATTTCCAGAAAGTGAGCGGGAAAACTCGCTCATTCTTTTCACCGTCGAAATCTTTTGCTCACTGAACAATGGCCTACGTATGAGTCAGTTCGTGAGATTAAATGGTATTGTATTAGGTATTCTCTGTAGGGAAATTGTCACTGAACTGTGTTGTTATTGTTGTTGTTGTTGTTGTTGTTGTGGTTGTTGCTTTTTTGTTTTTTGTTTTAATGAAACTTTGTTATATTGCTCAACATTTTATGGTGACTTTGGGCGAAAAATGAAGGGAAGAAGTAAATGAATGAAAGGTAAAGGAGGGATAGACTTTAAAGATCACACCCGTATGAATTAGGGATGTAAGGGGAAGAGCGAAAGAATGGTACATGTGCTATTGATTCCGTTTGCACTATCATTAGCACCATCAACATTTAATTTGATATTATACCGCCCGTGCTACAAAGGATACCCTTTCCTTTGTTTAAAGGGCAGCAGAGGTCAGGATAAGTTCAGCACTTACCAGCACAACGAAGAATAGAAGGAAATAATTATGATGAGTCGGTGAAAGACAAAAGAGAGACAAAAAGAGGTCAAGAACCATATGTATTCCAACATTTCGACATTTTTATGTTTTTACCTTATGGTGAGAATGAGACAAACCTTTCCTTAAATTTACAATTAAGACATTATGAGGATTTTCAATGTAGTAAGTTGGAAAGAAAAGTTTGCGTCTTGTTGGTGTACGTATGGCGTTAGACTATTAAAGTATAAAAGATTTTTTAATATTTAATATTGAATCGTTTGATAACGATAGCCTCTAAGCATGCAAATGTATGGATATGAGAATATGTATATTAGTTATTATTAGGCAAAATTAGGTAAAGGGTGTTTAGATCATTATTCAACAGTGCACATATTATACGACTAAGTCCTTTTCCTGTACATTTAGCATGTATAAATACGGGGTTTTTCACTCCATTGAATTACCTACACAGTCATGAGATGGGAATGTCGTCACTTCTATTCATAGTTTATTAGTGAGTATGTTAAGCTATAGTCTTCTTTTTTATTTGTATTATGTTTTAGGTTCAAAACATCAATGGTCTAAGGATATTTATTGATAATGTATAAATACGTTACACAATTACTCTTTCATATTTGTCACAGGATTCATTCAAAGTTGTATTTGGAACGTACAATTGGAACGATATGAATAGAAAGTCCATTGAGACAAATATTTCGAACAAATAGTATTTGTTATAAAGGAGTTCCATATATCATATTAATATAATTGCCAACAAAAGTGAGTCAGACAAGGGTACATGAAAGTACATTGAATTCAAGTGCTCCTCCGCTGTCTGACACTTCAGTCAAAACTGCCTTGCGACGCGACGTTTAATCCCCGGGTATAAGGAAACCAATGTCTCACAAAATTGATCTTGTTAAACCGATTTAATTCTTTAGTTTGTTTCCTTTGTTGTCTAGATTTTCTTTCTAATTGTTGTAAGCAGTTGCGGATCCAGAATTTTTCAAAGGGGGAGCCAACGTGTGCGCAAAGCGACCTGCAAGCGAATAAGCGCGAGCCATTCTGGGCGGGGTTGGAGCCCCCGGACGCTCTCGAGTTTTCAGCAATTCGGAACCTTCAAGACAGCCGTCTTGAGCGAAAGAAACACACTCTCTCCTAAAGAAAATTTTATACAACAACGGGTTGTCTTGGGAACCACTTCTACGGGTGGGTCCAGAGCCACGCCTTAGGGCCCCTACCGGGAGTACGGGGGCGGACGCTCTCGAGTTTTTAGCAAGTCAGAATCTCCATACAGTCGTCTTGAGCAATAGACATTCTAACTCATCCCTTGAAATTTGTACTGCCTCTATTGGTTTATTTCTTTGGAAAATCAATTCTCTTTCCCACGTACACTCTATCCTTCGGACAAATTTATAGAACTAATAGTTCTCTCTCTATGGATAATGTCAATGGCCCGACTAAGGGCCCCTGTCGGGTTGCAGGGAGAGAACCCTTCCGGGGGTCCAGGGGAGCCCCCGGATGCCCCCTAGTTTTAGCAATTCAGAACCTTCAAGATGGCCGTCACGAGCGATAGAAATTGGAATTTATTCCTTGAAATTCACACATCCCCTATCATTTCATTTCGTTTGAAATCACCTGTTCTGTCTTTAAACAAAATTTTAAGCAATGTTTTATCCTACTCTTCTACTTTGTCCAAAGTCTTCGTAGGCACAATGTTGTGCCAGCTCATCGGCAACGAAATATGTATATCTGTCTGTCTCTCTCTCTCCCTCTCGTTTCCCTCTCTCCATTTATCTTCTTCTATTTTACCTTCTTTTCTTTTCTTTTCTCCTTTTTCTTCCGTCGTTCTCTCTTTTTTCATATTCCATATTTAAGCAGCCAAAAAAGGAGGCCGCGGCTGATCTCGATCCCCCGATCCGCCACTGATTTATACATGTTTGTACACATTACGCATAGCTCGCTTTCATTGTTTCATTTATCTTTTTTCTATCTCTCTCTCTCTCTCTCTCTCTTTCTCTCTCTTTCCTTTTCCTCTCTTCTTTTCTCTTTCTTTTCTCCCTTTCCCTTCCGTCGCTCTCTCTTTCCCTTTTTTTAAAGCCCGCCAAAAGGGGAAGCCGCGGTCGATTCGGTCCCCCTGGATCCGCCACTGGTGGTAAGTGAAGGGAAATAAAACTTTACTTTATTGCCCGCAGTCGGGACAGTTGAGAAACTGGCCTAGGTAGATAGGTCATAAGATGAAATAATGGTAAATTTTATGAATTCTTTAGGTAAGTTTTGAAATTTCGATAATAATTATAATACCCAACAATACAGAAAACTTTCATCAGTTGGACTGACCATGACATGTAATGTAGACTTCTACCAACCTTAATGATTTGAAAGGCAAGCTCTCATCCACTCCTGTGGACTTTCGCAAGCCAAGTGAATCTTCACACAGTTTCTTGCTGTCAGCTGCATCGAGACACACACACGCACACAATCGCACACGCACACACACACACGCACACACACACACACACACACACTCTCTCTCTCTCTCTCTCTCTCATTTTCTCCCTCTTTCGCTCGCTTTCTTATCCACCTCTCTCTCCCTCTCCTCACACAACACACGATCTCACTCTTTCTAGATCTCTCTCTTTCCCTTTCACTTTCGCTTCCTCGCCTCATGATATTTTTCTATGTTTCCTGATTATATACCAATTAATCTTCTTCCTCTTCTTTGTCCTTTTTTTGTTATTTTCGACAACTTTTCTTCTTTTTTCGAGCAGGGGGTGCACTCCATCATATCTTCACCAAACCTTTTTGACTCGCTAAGCCAAGATATGAGGACTTTCAAAAAAAAGAAGTACATTTCAGGTCATATCAATAAAGGACATTACAAAATCAGGTACACATTATGTCACATTTATCCCATTATCTTTAAGGACTCAACAAAATCCAGTAAGTCTACACATTCAGCTCAATATCTTCATGAAAGCGATAACGAACGAGCGGAAGGGCAGCCTATAGCAAGCACAGGTCACGGTCCATCCGAGCGTGTTGCAATACCGCTGACGGGAAGCACCTCAAAAACCACGTGTTCGACAACTTTCTTTCTCTCCAACTAAAGTCCATGTATGGTATGATAGAAAATTAGAAATCATACATCCTTCTTCATCATTGCTTCATAAACGTTTATGACAGCGCCGGGGTAACACCACTTATTGAAACTTTCGTATACGGACTGATCGAATATTTCCTAATATTGTGCACTGTCATTTGAGTTAAGCTGTATACTCCGTTGCTTGATCAGTTGCAGTTTCAAAAAGAAGTCATTGATCGATCCTCTTCATATTGGTAGTCATTTCATAAAATTGATTTGATGTTTCGTGGATTAATCGGATTCGGATAGTTGAAGAAATTTGACGCGAACTCAGTACTGACACCTTTTGATCAAAGGTCTATTCCATAGCAGATCTTTCACGAAAAAGACGATTTAAAAAAGAAAATTGTTTCTTTCTGAATGACTTATTTTCATCATCCTAAATCTTCGGAATCCTCAGGAGAACAGAGAAACTAATTAACATCATCGACGAGGCACTTCTTGTAAGAGATCCGGATACTTTGAATAAGTCAAGCTTTCATAAAAAGGTAAAAATGTTATTGTATACAGACAAAAATTATTTTCTGTAGGGCTGAAGTAGAACACGAATATATGCATCTGAAAGGGATTTCACAATTAAGCACATGTACATGATCATGATGATGTCACCATAGAGGTGCAAAGTTTCTACTGTGCCATCAAGAGCTATACTACTGGCACTGGTACCTCAAAATCATGAATGCAGATGCCACATGACGAAAACAAAAGTTGTCGCTCTTTCTGAATGTATTCAGGATGTCTTTTGATTGTTTAGGGAAATTTGTTTTAAAAATGCTTATATATTTATTACTCTTGTAGCCTAGCCATACTTCGGTGTGAAATCAAATAACCCTAAATTTGACACATTCATTAACACAAGGGGCATGATTCAGAAGTTTAAATCACAGTATGTTTTGAGGTAGACTGTGATAATTTCTGCCTCAATGAGAGTCAACATCGTTCATATTGCAAATATTTTTTGTTTTTTACAAACTCATTGTACATAGTTTCGAAAGAAATGAGATTTAAAAAAACCATTGCATCAACAAAAGGTCCATTCTAAGCCGGTGCCACATTTTGTCATTATGATTCTCGTTCGTCATCACAGCGGCTACTCACATTGAGGCATTGGGCAAGAGATTTCGTAAATTTTAATTGATGACTTTTTACTATTCTGAGAAATCTAAAACCTCACACCTTATTTGTATTTTAGCGAAATCTTGCAAATCCGGGTGTCTGTCATAAATGTTGTACTGTCGACGAAGTGATGGGAATAGCAGCTATGGAGCTTAATAATGACAATGCCTATTGCACATGTCAATTTATATTGCGTCATTTTACATACGATGATAAAGCTTAGAAGTCAGTTAGTGTGTGTAACAGTAATTCAATATAATGTCCGCACTGTTCCTTTTCTACTTCCATTTTATACAATTTCAATCTAACTTGGCGCGTCATTAGACCGCATGCATCAGTCATTGACGCGCCCCTATATGCGTCAACAAAAGACGACTCGTATGCAAATATGCATAAATTATTCCATCGGCCTCCTTGTGTCTTTCCTCATCTTATTTTTTTAAAGGGCATAACAGTGTTCAATTTGTGTTCGATTTATAAAAACTCTAAAAATCCAGATCCGGACACTCTTGTGCCAGCCTATTTTTTGTTTAAATAGAACAGCTACTAAATCATTTCAAACCCGAAATTGGTCACTTTGACAAGAGTATTCACCTTTATATCACAGATTCAAACTGTAAAAAAATATCTATTCAAATTAATTCACTTTGATCATTTTTTGGTTTTCTGATCATATTTGGATAGGTATTTTTGGGAGTGAGTATACCTTCATTGTCGTTTTTCAGATTTTTCTTAAACTTCACATTAATTTGTTTCTCTCACTTTCTGCTTTTATACAATTAAAGTTTATATCACATTCGCTGTAATAGAAACATCTTAGTGAGGATATACAGTTGTATTTTTTGTGCTGAAACTTCAAGTTATCATTTGACACAATTACATTTATTTTTTGTGATAAATAAGATAATCGATAATATTTCTTTCAAAAGACGACATTGGAAGCCGCGGATTACTTTTGCACTTTTACAAATCCACGTGGAGAACGATGTACAGCACTGTATTAATGGAGGCACGAATGATTAAAAACGAATGAATGAGACAAAAAGTTTAAAAATTATAATTGTCTAGACAATCCAAAAAAGATATAAGTGCTGACATGCTCTTTTATTTTTTCAATAATAATTTGAATTAATAATGAATTAAACATTTTTAGAGTAATAATTATCTTCTACTGTATGAAAAGACCTTTAAAATATTGTAGTCCAACTTTTTTACATGGAAAGGGCAAATTTTAGCCAAAATGGGAAACAAAGGCTTGCAAAGCAGAGAGATTGTCTCGGTATAATACGTTTATGTTTGATGATGATCTTATCTGAATGTGACACTTTTCCTTTCTTTTGTGAGAGAAAATAGAGTAATTTGATGCACTTTAAACTCTGTTTCCTATCATACCTATTGGCCTTATTTAGCCTTTGCCTGCTGACAGAGATAGCACCCCTCTCTTCTTCTTCTTCTTCTTCTTCTTCTTCTTCTTCTTCTTCTTCTTCTTCTTCTTCTTCTTCTTCTTCTTCTTCTTCTTCTTCTTCTTCTTCTTCTTCTTCTTCTTCTTCTAATTCTTCTTCTTCTTCTTCTTCTTCTAATTCTTCTAATTCTTCTTCTTCTTCTTCTTCTTCTTCTTCTAATTCTTCTTCTTCTTCTTCTTCTTCTTCTTCTTCTTCTTCTTCCTCTTCTTCTTCTTCTTCTTCTAATTCTTCTTCTTCTTCTTCTTCTTCTTCTTCTTCTTCTTCTTCTTCTTCTTTTTCTTCTTCTTCTTTTTCTACAGTCTTCTTATTCGTTTTGTGGTACGCGTAACAAATGAAATGGATATTACGATTGATAATATTAAAGCTTATTTTCTATTTTACCTGAATTAGGAGCAAGATACAATATCTGATAATATATCTCTCAATAGGACTTTTCTCTCTCTCTGTCTCTCTCTCTCCATCAGGAAAATTTGATATTTTAATTGATTGTGTGATCAATACCTTGAGAGCTATAACACAATTTAAAGAAAACAGCGGGTGACATGTAAAAGATCACTTGGCTGTCTTATATCCGTCCGCCGGATTGCGGATATCCACTGAGATATCCGCTGTATCTGCCATATGACTCTCATGTGTTTGAGCTCTGACGACATAACTTTTCATTCAACTTTCGTTAGAATCTTATCAGCTCTGTAAAACCTTTTTGCGATTCTAAATTCAGGGATCGACAGGTCGGGGAATCCCTTGAATATCACATGATGAAAAGCGGGCCGAATAAGAGAAAGAGGAAGTAAAATAGTTTTAAAATATATAGTTAAGAGAAGCGAGTTGAGTTCTGGGGAGAGGTGAAAAATAAATTGTGAGCGTTTTCATTGTTATTATGCAGGAGTGGAAAAACATCAAAGAAAAAATGTTTCTTGAAAAGCATGGCTCTCCAAATGCCTTCATATTCTAAATATGACATGTAACAGCATAAAAAATGAGGACCTCGTTTTTATGCCACATGTTTGTGTAGTCCCATATACATCTTTCTGTGCAGTGCTTGTTACTTTTACCAAGACTGGGCCAAATTTCTTATCATTTTGATGATTCCAGAACCTTGCAGTACACACCAATACTTATTAGCTACATGATCAACTTTTTTTGAATGATTCCACACCGTTTCTTTCACAATGCAATCACATGACCAGAACTCAACTTTATCTTTAAGAGAAACAAAGTGAAATTAAATCTATTAATAATGCATACATGACATCCCTCTCAATTAGTCTACTTATATCATTTTTAACAAATTCAATGATCTACTTTATCGTTAGTATTTGCATAGGATGACTGTTTATTTCTTCGTAATTGATATAGAGAAAGTAAAGAATGGTAAGTTTTATTGTTCTTAAAGTGAAAATACAGCCCTTTTAAAACAGGCGCTAGTACAATTCAGAAATTATTATCTTTAAAAGGGCGATACGATGACCATGTTGAAGTATGAGAGAGTAATACATACACTTGAAAAAATACAGCAACAACAAAGGAAAGTTTGACAACTAAAATTGTTTTTGGTTTGGGATAATGGTGTGCGCCCAGAATATCGTGTGTATCAACTACAGGTACCTTCCACTGATATTACGGGTTATGTTCAATTCAGGGGATATTTATCACCCTATATGATGACGAGACCAGGGCCCCGTATTACAAGAGTTGATATCAATCGCAACTTATTTGCGATTGATATCAATCGCAACTATGTACATAAGAGATAGGAGACTGCAAACTTGCGATTGATTGGAGGACTTACGATTGATTTGGATCAATCGTAACTCTTTGTAGACGGGGCCCAGACTTCTATAATGACATTGCAAAGATAACTGGTGACTTAGGTAGGAAACAGGTTGAGAACGATAACTATATTAGGGACATTTCGATTTGCACGTCGACTGCTACGTGTGAAGTCCTTTTAAGGCACTGCCAATGCCTTAAAGGACGTCACGTAGCAGTCCACTATGTCGACGTGCAAATCCCTATCATGATCATGATTTAAGCTGGTATAATAAGAATGCCTAAATGAGTATAGACCTAAATGTATAGTTTTACTTTTTTAGCATTATACTAAGAGGCATTTTCAACTCTTGTTCTGATTTCTTTCCCCTTTCTCTCTCTCTGTATATATATATATATATCTTGCTCACTCTCTTGCTCTCTCTCTCTCTCTCTCTCCCCTTCTGCATTTTCCAGTCTCCCTCTGCGGACATTGCCTTCATTTTTGGCTATAATTCTCTTCCACAATGCTTGCAGTGTTTTACACCATATGTAATGACATTTTTAACTTCATAAAATCATAAATTTAAATCTTAATCATATTTCAACATTTTCCTTTTTATTGTTATTTTCTCTTTATTATATCAGAATCTTTGGAACAGAGCTTCACGGTTTTATTACCTACGATGCATTCTTCGCGCGTATCATTCGTCTTGGTGATTCTTTCGGCGATTTCGACAGTGAACTACGGTAATTTTCTTTCATTATTTTCTGCATTTTACTTAATCTTCATTTAAAATAGGAGATCCTAATAAGCTCTTGGATAGTGCAAAGTTCGGAAACATCAACCGGAAACGCTGCTGAAATATCTCCTCTTGATATCGTTCTCATTAAGTCCTTTCACTTCCTTCTTATCATTTCCTGATAACTATTTTCAAGGGTTGAAAATCAAGAGCATTCCAAATATCAAATACATCATATTCTAAAGGCAGTTTTCTACTGAAAATTTATATCATTGGCTCTGCAAAGTTGAAGCAAAATCTCGATCATCAATTTGGTTAAATGTGTTTTCACTCAGCAATCTGCAAGTAATGACTTTTGAGACCAAGCCCTAAAAAACAAGCATGATAAGTGGGGTCGTTCTGTGAATCTGATATATCGAATGTTTACAGGTCTTCATCTAAAGCAGCAATTAATGGCAGAAGGAAAGGGAATGGTGAAAAAAAGTGATGTAATTCTGATCAACAGTTCTTTTAAATCAATGATGTAATCACGTTTTAAACAATTTTATATATTTGTGAGTTGATTGTTTTATTAAAGGGAAATCCAGCCTTGATAACAAACTACTCTAGAAGAAAGCAAAAGTCATCAGAGAAGTAGACTGGTGAAAGTTTGAATGAAATCGAACAAAAAATGAGAAAGTTATGAATTTGTAACAGTTGTAATCAAAACAGGTATAAGCTCTTCAAATAGGCTGAATCGATAATGTCTCTGTGATGTAGTGCGGACAACTTTCCCATTTGTTCCAACACGCAGAATGACTAAAATGTCAATTTTTCAAAAATGTGCGACTCGGGATGGTCTATTCTCTTTAGAGGACCTATAATGATATGCTATCCATATGACCATAATATATTTTTGGTAGTGCCTCAAGGGAGAAGGCACGTAGGAGAACAAAAAAAGTAATTAATGATATTTTTGTACACGACGAATGGGAGAGTTATCCTTGACTACGTCACAATCCACTGACCAAACTGCCAATATGAGATTCGCAGAGACATAGTGATCTCATATTTCAAACATTCATAACTTTCTTATTATTGGTCCGATTTACTTCAAACTTTCGCCATTCTGTTTATCTTGTTTTTCTGCTTTCATACAAATGAAGTTATTACCAATCTTCCTTCGATCTTTTTGACAATCAACAGGTTTTCCCCACAATACGCTGCCATCGAGTACCGTAGCTGACGTCATTGAAGTGTCGATCAATCAAGATGCCTCTGTGGATCTTGTGCGTACTTCAGCCACGCCTAAAGAGGAAAGACACACAATGAACACCACGCCCCTTCCTAATCCCTCCACATCAGACCACGGTGACGATGACGATGCTACATCAGTCGCAGGTCTTCTTGATGGGGACGTCAACGATCACGCCCCTACAAACGATGTGAACGGTGCCGACGACGTTGGAAGAGCTGTTGCGGATCTTTCTCAAGATGATACACACAACAACGACAATGGCTCTAGTGCTCAGAATGGTAAGCATATGTTACATGTATGTGACTAATCTTAACCCTATAGTACGTTATTGATTCTAAATAATTAATAGGTAGGCCTACAGACATTCACACAAATATCACTTTCTAGATAAATGATATTAAGTTGAAACTAAACTCTCAACGAGTACACTATATTTCGATCATTTCCACGTCCCCTCTCTCGTTTCCATGTTGCACATAAGGTTTGAATATTTTTCTTTGCCACTTTACATGAACCGATTGTATCATTCTTAATATATAAAGTATTATATCTTCTCATAACTTCACTGATCAATCTTTATTGATAATCATTTATTGATCCATAAAGTTTTGAGAAGATAATTATAAACTTATCTAGCAATAATAAATCATTATTTCAAAATCGTTTCATAAAAAGTGGTAAGAACAAAATATTCCAACTTTACGGCCAACATTACTGCGTACGTCTACTTTTCCTCATCTCGATCTGTCATTCTCTCTCTCTCTCTCGATCTCTCTCTCGATCTCTTTCTCTCTCTCACTATCAGTCTCTCTTTCTCCCTCTGTCTCTCTCTCTCTCTCTCTCTGTATCTTTCTGTTCCCCCTACCCCCCCCCCCTCCCTCCCCTCTCTCTCTCTCTCTCTCTCAAACGCACATACACGCCCACACATGCAAACCCACATACACATACGCACACACTTACAATTCTCTCATTCCTTTTCAAATCATCAACTTGTAATTCCTTCATTTTCTACCATGTTCCTACTCCTAGGCTTTCCGTGGTGGTCACTTATGCTCATTCTCCTGGCTACGGTTGTCATCATCGTCGCCATCGCCCTCCCGTTCGTTCTCTATAACCGCCGCCTCAACAAACGACAAGCCGTCATCAAGAACAGTAAACGAGCATCGGAACTCATCGTCGATTCATGGGTGGCGGCATCGCAATCTTCCATCCCTCCCGTGTCATCATCGACATCGTCCGACAGCGGTCACGGGGACGATGTTGAAACAACTGGCAAACAGGGCGATACGGCACCGCAGTCGGATTTGGGAACGTTCACTATGGAAGATGGAAACAGCCGTGAAAATATACTCGGGGCAGAGGGAGGATGCTGAAATGTACATGTAATTTGACAGAAAATTTGATCTCAACTAAAGCATTGTCGTAATTTCACAAACCACTTTAAAACGTTCCAGGAAGCAGGCTTATACAATGGTTGATATACTATCAAGTAGAAGATAATGACTTGACGACTATGTGGGCTAACTTCCCTTAAATGGAATTCTGGTATCTATTGTAGAAAGTTTCGGTAGATCCTACATCCTGGCTGTTCCATAGGAAATTGAGTACACACGGGCTATATAATGATCGTGATGAAAGTATACAATGACTCGCTACATGTATTCTCCCTATGAATGAATATGCTTAATATACTCCACGGGCGTAAAGACATCGCTCAAGTAATAATACTCAAAATATAATGTTTATAAGGGCGTAAAGTATATGATTAACAATACTGTCAAACATTACAATAAATCATATAAGTCACAAAGTCATGACGATGCTTGAACAGATAATTATGTATTGATTTCGCCTATTGAATAATGTCTTCATAATATTATGTATTAACTAAATTAGTTATAAAACTAAAAGGGCTTAGTATTTCGAGGGAGAGATTATATTTTGTGTACGAATTGTATTATATAATTGACCATATAAAAGGTAATATAATGACTCATTTTGAAAGTACAGAAATTATCTGAAAGCGGTTCAAAAACCATGAGATGGTAATGGATAATTTTATTCTCATTGCTACTATTTTGATAACCGCGCAAACCTGGTAACTTTATAAGGATGTAGGCTACAGAATGTTTTACACTCTTTCCTGAGCGTAGGATGTGGGATTTCCTATGAATGTTTTTAATACAGATCAGATGTAATCAGTTATTTAATGTGTATGAATTAGTCTGTCAAACAGACACTATCTCAATGTATTCTATTCTATTTCATTATCAGTTTATTCCACGCTAAACGTCATCATGTCGAGATGTCATTACATGAGATTAATTAATCATGTTGATCAAAGCCCTATTTTAAGAGTTATTGCTACCTGAGCATATTAGACTAAAGGTTCTACATAGTGTGATGCGTAAATGCACTTAACGTGCTCACATGATCATGATGATCATTAAAGCGTTGTGAACTGTTTATTTACTTGGTTCAGAATGTAAGTAAATATTCCTGAAATTTTAAGATTATTTTCAATAAGAATGATAAGAATTCTCATCGTCGAGTGGTATGAATGGTTAGCATATAATTTTTTTTAATGGAGAGTTATTGAAAACATATACCGCTTATGATGATAACGTCGAGCTGATAAAATGAATAGAGAATGTGAAATTCCAACCGTTCCAAACTTTCGGTTAATCCGATAATCATAGCTCAGACCGAAAACAAACAGATAACCATGCTACTAATAATTGGTAGATAATAGTTTTCAAAGGTTTTATCTTTGTTTGTCGTTTGTTGGTTGTATATCAGAAGCCTACATGTACAAATTATGGGGTTATAATGTAAACAAGTGTAATGGCAAAATGTATGTCCTATATATATTACGTGGAAGTTTAATGATTATGAGTATGTTATGAAATGTATATTGTATTCGCAAAATAATGTATTATATTATATTGTAAATGATCATGTAAATATAGTGCTGTCTTTCAGTATAGATCAAATGGAAAGTGTGAAAAATACTGTTATCAAATCACGGTTACATGTTGTGTCGGAAATTATGCATGTCAAACTCTGCAATTTAAGTAAAATTTTAAATAACGCAAGGTCGATCTAATTCTTATGTGTTCATTAGGGATTCACTATTACACAAGTTTTGCAGCCGTGATCAGGCCCCAACATTTGTGTACCTTCAAATCATAATTATGTACACATCTTTTGCCGAGTCTATAATATCTGTTGATATTGAAGTTGCTCATATTGGCCTATTTTCGTGATCGTGTGATAGTGAAATCTGATTTTAAAATACATATATATGACCATTCTCGTGAATAATATATATAATTTGCCTAAAATACCAAAAATGATCCATAAAAAGGCAATTATCTAAGTACCCCCAGATAGCCAAATACATGTGTTTTTTGCAATGGATGATTGTTTGTAAACAACATTAAGAAGTGGTTGATATTTTTTATCATGACTGCAACTAGTGGAATCAGCAACTATCGTCCGTCTATTGCTTAGAATTTACCGTAATATTTGCCCCTATATTGGCATCTCAGATTTGTCATTATAAGTATATTATCGTATAACAATTGTCGTATTATACACCCTTTAATTTCAAAATTATAAAATCTGGAAAATCGTGTACGAATATATACATGTAAACAAGCATAGGCTATATCTTGCCTGATAAATCCTTGGAATCGAATTTCCTTTTGATACTTGAATGGTGTATCGGATCGTTAAGTGATGTCCTGGTGATCCTGTGCAGTTGTATTGGTCCTACTCATATTATCATGATCATGCATCGTTCTAGCTTAGGGGTAGGGTAAGGACTAAGTTGAAGGGTATGGATAGAGTTACCTTATCCCTATCCCTAACAGCGAATGATACATTGGACAAATAAGATCTTCTTTTTTATTTCTTAATGAAACTCATAATATGCAAGTCTGTGCAATTTTAAAATAAAAGGAGCAACAAATTACTGATGAAACTTTCGTTTCAATGAAGTAATTTCAAATGAACGTAGTGTGTCAATGGTGAAGTAAAGCCTTCGATAACACGAGATGATAAACGTTGATAAATGTTTATAATCTGTAATTCTGTATTGACATGCAAACGAAACAAATTTCCAATAATTGGACAATAACATTTGAATTGAATTGAATTGAATTGAGGAGTGCCACTATAATCCTAATATTATGATATATGACATAGATATAATGAAATACATGTGCCTTACAAATGCAATCTATTTATCTTAATATTTATAGAATTCTATTTATTTGTCCTTTGCCTACCATCTTATCACTATTATTTAGGAGGAATGACGAATGCATGTTGTATGCTGTCAGGAAAAAATAATGAAGTAACATTTATGGTATTGTACATGCTTTGTAAATTTATAAAATTGAAATTAGAATCTACGGTTAGGTTTTATTGTCAGTGAAAGAAATAAAATGTTACCTTTAACTAAAACGTGGTGAATATTGTCAGTAATATTGTAGCTTTACACGATTATAATTGCCGTTGTCGAAAACTGATAGAATTCCTCTATACATGTGTAGTCTTCTTCTTCTCATACTTTCTTTTCTTTCGAATAAGGCAAAATTGTGGTTAAATGGTGCACTCTCTCCCCTCCCTCCCTCCTTCTCTCATCTCTCTTTCTCCTTTTTCTTCTTCTTTGTCTTTAAAATACTTCTCTCTCTCTCTCTCTCTATATATATATATAGAGAGAGAGAGAGAGAAAGAGAAAGAGATCATCTATCTATCTGCCTTTCTATCTATTTGTCTATCTATCTCCTAAGACAGCCCCCTCCTTCCCGGCACTATATAAAGAGCTACATTCAAGCATCCAATACAATGAGGCCCTAAACATGTCTCAGAAATATGAACAATACAGACTTAATCTTCAAACAAACTTTTATTTCAAAATTCACTTTGAATTGATCATCACGCATATAATTCATTTTCAATCAACAAATCTTACGCAGTCATTTGTCAATAATCTTGATAAAATCTGAGCCAAAATAAAGAAACCCGTTCGATCTTTACAACGTTCAATAGTTATGAATATGAAAGCAACACAACAGTCAGCATATATCGATGAACTCATGAACATCATTATACTCTTCGTAGACAGGAACGGGGTTATTGATTTTGCATGAGAAATCCCCCACTTCATTGTCTTTGACTACCAATTATCAAAACACTAATTAGAAAGTCTTTCAAAAGAACTCAGTAGGTACATGCAGAACATTGAGGTCCACTTGGGGATAGTGTTTTTATGGTTTCATGGAATTATGGACACATTCAAAATCATTGCAAACGACGGAAGAAAAAAAAAAACCCATGTGATTACATAGCAATCCTTAATGAATTAAATTTTCTCCACAAAGTTTCAATGCATTTCCAAATCACCGTTTATATCAGTACGATCACAAAGACTTTCGAAAAATCAAAGTAAGGTAATCTCATTACTCGTGTCCCTTCCCAATTGAAATGTGCAATCATCACACTGACTTATGACGTCATCCGAACAGTATTGTATGGAATATAATATAAAAGAGTAATGAAATTGCCCTTGAGTTGATTTCTCACAAGTCTACAATCATATTTATCCTACATCACTGCTTTCTTCTGCTTTCATTGTCGGAGTCTGAAATGACTGCATTCAGGCTGTGCAGGGAAACAAATTTGGGTGTAAAACCCAAGCATAAAACATGCAGAATCATGAAATATGATCTCCCAATATCTTTTACACACAAAAGCGAGGGAATTATATACATAACCAAAAACAACTGCTCAGGAATGCATATTATTCATTTTATTTTCGTTTTTACACAACTCACTACGGATTAAAAATTACCACTAATTTTCAAATTGTTGAAAACATTTGTACAGACTGACCATCCAAATAAGACTCAAACATGTTGTTAAAAGAGAATAGAAAAAATTCCTTACTTGCTGATCAGATATCCACAACCAATCAAAAGGCTCACTTGGATCGGGTGCTGAACAGTAGGGGATGTCAGAGAAGAGGGCAAGAAGGGGGCTAGGGGTATGACATTTTTTTGAAGGCCTCTTAATTTTGTTTGCTTGTAAGGATATTGGAAAATCTAAGGAAATGTTTAATACACATGAAAAAAATCATCATGTTTGGTCTGGTATTCCATCTACCTCAGTCAACTATTCTAGCAATGCCCATCATTTGAAGGGCAAGTCAAACAGAAAGGCTTGTATTCCAAAGTTGAGTTCAAATAAACTCCAGTTTAGTTTAAACCGTTTAAAGCCTGTCTGCACTAGTTTGGCCAGGAGGGATTACACCTCCCAGCGTGGTCACTGACAGGTGGTTATCTCATCAATTCAACTCTCAATTAACATAAGAAAAAGAGGATCATGGGGGACCAACGGGCACCGCTTAGGCATTGTTTTCTATATAGAGGGAGCAAGTAGCTACAAGTAGTGCAGTGGGGCTTTAAAACCCATGTCATGCTAAAGGCATCGCATCATGACAAGAATATCTACAATTATATATCTCTTGTACACTTTCGTAAGGTATACTATACATCATAAGGCAGGGATACATCTCATCTTTCAGCATACATTACTCTTATTCTTTAGGGTGAGGTTTCCTCAAATTATCATCAAAGTTTATTGGGTAGGATTCATCCTTTTCAACTACACATTTCAAACAAACACTTCACACACATTTGGTCAAGCATATTTTCCCTCTAAATATCTTTTTTTTTACAAGTAGGTATACAGCAGTAGGTATCACATGCAGGCATGCTACAGCAGCTCATAAAACAACGAAGCCAAATTAAAGTCCAACATGAAATGCAAAAAATCTATCAGCATACAGCCATTGTAGAGTTTTGGTAGATGTAAGCCCAAAACACAATTTGTCAAAGTTCTACGAGTTCAGTTCATCACAAATCCAATCTCAAAATTTGGTTTCAATCTATTGTGGGAAATTGAGCAAATATGGGATTGAAATAATCATGTCCTTGGTCATGATTTCAAATATCCTTTTTGTTTTATTTGTGTATACACTATCATGTGCTCAAACAGTCTTTATGAAGCATACTTGAAGGAATGTTTGTGTCCCATCTTTATTCTATTGTGGAGTAATGAGCAAATGTAACATTAAAATAATCAGATTTCTGATCATGATCTCAATTCTCCCCCCCCCCTTATTTGTGTATATACTATCATATGTTTATTAAACAGTCTGTATGAAGCTCAGCTTCGGGAATTTTTTGTCTATCGTCCTTTATCCCAAGAAACATATGACTGCATTTCCATATCAATCATTATCACTTTGTATTGTCTTCTGCATTTCACTAATTGCTTGGGCAGGAATACAAAAGTATTTAAAAAAACTGAAGTTAAAGCAAAATAACAATTGAGGATGTATTAAGAAGCACTTAATTTATAAATAAAAGGAAATAGTACAATAACAAAAGTACATGTACTGTATCACTAGTCCATTAGTACATGAATATAAAGTTCACATTGCAGTAATTTCAGCAAACCGAACAATGTACAAGTTGGCACTTAAAGCATGGCAGAGTGGGCAGCATGAGAATCAAGCAACACATTTTTTAATCAAATACAGTAAAACCTGTCTATAAAGACCACCCAGGGAGACAAGAAAAGTGGTCTTTGTAGACAGGTGGTCTTTATGTACAGGTTCCTTTAGTACATGTTTCAATGAGAAACCATTTTCAAGGGAAACAAAAAAATTGATCTTTGTAGACAGCTGGTCACTAAAGCAGGTTTGACTGTACATGTATCAGCATTAAATCTAGGGATTACTAGTTTTGTTGGAACATATACACTGAGAAACATCAAACCATCGCATTGCAGGTGGTGTGGTTTGGTTTCATTGCTTATTCCTACAACCAACTATATAATAAGATACCAATTCAAACTTGGAAAAAATCACCCTCAAACAAGTGAAACATACTCAACAACAGAGCTACCTATTAATCTAAATCCACAACCTTAGAAAGAAAAAGAAAAGAAAAAAAAATCATATTTGGCACAAATGAACAAAAACAAAGCCATGCACTTTGAGCTTAGCTGATGAAAAACACACACAATTGCATAACAAATACATTAATGTGCCATACACACAGAAAAAAATACAAAAATTGCACCATCCTAA